>CM067369.1:111385578-111498078 GCA_034401795.1 Chaetoderma sp. LZ-2023a | reverse complement strand
TTGTTTGCCGCGCATTGCTTCCTAGTACTTCTTGTTCATATTGTTTTACACAGTTCTTCACAGTTCTTAGGTGTGCGTGAATGTGTGCATGGCTAAATATTTGTTCACAGCCCGTTCGTGCGCGATTGATAAATTGTATCGAATGTTTCTTCTTGCTTCAATAAAACAAGTTAAAATATTTCTTTGCAATTTGCGCAATACGTAAGAAGAAACGAAGTTTTAAGAATGGTAAGAAGAAACGAAACACGCTAAACGGTTCACAGCTCTACACCCATGGTAGATAATACTAGTTAGTAGTATTGGTAAGTCTCATGTAATTTCTATTCCCCCCCCAACAATACCCATTTAACAATAATAATCATGCACTAGTATCGCGGGAGGGGGGGGGGGATTTGTTTTGAAAACCCAACGATACTAGTCTAACAATACTAGATACTAGTATCTGAGAGGGTATTTTTTTTGAAAACTCTACGAAACTAGTCTAGTAGTATTGCGTCCAGACAATAGTGAACGAGACTCATCGATACTGGTTGCAGGTGCACCGGCGCCGATACTCATACCGGTATCGCGGACACGATTGTAAGGGAACTAACCAGGTTTTGGGAACCTGTTAACTTTTTACGAGCTGTGGTGTAGTTCAATGCACTAAACCAAATGTTTAACCAAATAATGCACAGCAAAATGTTCTGTCTACTCAGGCATCGAACAAGACAGACTCCGTTCCTATACAAAAGCTCGAGTAGATTGCAAGCCTTGAGGGCTAATTTTCACCACTTTAAACCGACAATGCCGAATTTGAAATCTTATTATCAGTGATCAGCTCAACAGTGAACACGTATGAACTCGAATTCTTTCAATTTAAGAAATAGTCTGTTGACATTTTTGAAAATAGTTTGATTAGAAACTGTTTGCGTTGTATTTAGCAATAGTTTTTCAGGGTCCATATAGATGGTGAGTTAACTGTTAAGCAGTGGATGTTGAATATATTCCAGTAGTCATAACTCAAATCTTGGGTAGACACAGAGGAAAATTCAAATACGTCGTCACATATTACCATCAGAGAATTCTTACCCGCGGGACTGTAGATATATTGTGGCTTTATACCGCTATCTCACAACTAAGGGATAAAGAAATCTGTTGAGCGTCTGACCGCTGAGATCTTGCAGATGACATATTCCCGGGGTTATATCTCTGGACCTGCTAAATATTTTGAAAGCAATTTGACTCAAATATTGCTATCGAGAGTTCCAGCCCGGCACAATTTCCGCCCGTTTTCAACTCTGACATGTTGGTCGGTAAAAGCTAACAATTACGAACACAATACTGGATGTCAGAGATCATAAAACATTTGATTCGACGCCGCTTCATGCACAGTGACTAAAATATACCCGATACAGAAGATCTATGTGAATCACTATCCTTCGCTCTGGCCATGATTGGATATTTGATCTATAGTTTATGATATACAGGGGTTAGTATAGGTTGGGGACCCTTCGCCTTGCCATTATAATATTGAACTGTTTTCATTCAGAAAAATACGGTACCTTGGTTGTATGACTGGTGGTCCGAAGGTTGGATTTTATTGGTGATTTAGCTCGTCACCGTCACAACCGGCGTACCGACCGGGATCTTCCTTCTAGCGGAGATGGAATGGATGACACAATGCTGTATTCTATTAATGATGACTCGTTTACTGAACTTTCTTAATTCTATAGTTTACACATATAATTCCAAATTCTAGTCACGTGTTGGTTACCGATTCTAAACCTATTCTGCTTGGATTCCTAAGAGAGAAGTATTCTTAATAAAATATAACAAAGTTAACCTTAGGTTCTTCGCTCTATCTGACCAGCCAGCTAACTACATCGCTAACAATCTCACTACTCACTAGCTGTCACTAACGGTCAGAGACAGTTGTCGAAGTCTGTCCTATTCCGTAACCGTAACTCTCCCTAACTGTATGTCGTCAGCGTTCGCCCACTCTTAAATATGATTCTGTCGCTATGTCAATAAAGCGTGAATGTGGCCTATGAGTATAATTAACTAATTTAACTAATACTAATTAACGTTTGTAATAAATAGTATCGTATAACAGCATATTATAACATGCGTACATTGAATTACAGGAGTTATATTCTGCACGTGTCCATTCCGACCAGTAACTGATTGTTCCATTGTGGGCGTGGCGATTAATAGTCTATGCATATATTTGTCCATTTAGTGCTGTAAGGTTCACGATCTGTCCCATCGAATCTGTCACGTGTCACGGGGCTTGTCGATCATCCAACCGTATCCTATAGTCGTGTAGTCGCGTGTGCGTGTCTGAGAGTGGCTATTGCCAAGCGTATGCGTGCGTTCGTGTGTGAGTTCTTGATGCAGATGCGTCCGTGTGTGCGCGTGTCTCTATGCCCGTCCATTCGCGTTGGTGTGCCCATGTGGCTATGTCCATGTACCATAGAACACTGTCCGTTTGAGATCCATCAGTTCATAGACTGGGATGTCGAGTGTCAACAGCGTGAGAAGAGGATATGTCAAGAACCACAACCCTTCACTAGATATGTTTATTGTGTAAAAAAGTTTGGTGAGGCCATTCAGTCTGTTCACGTCAATTCTCATTATCTATCCTGGCTGAGAGTGTTGACATAGTTCACCTCAAACAATCTTTCTTCTGACGACAGGTTATCTTACATAGCAATAACGACTAGATTAATTTGCTTCTTCGCCGTTGTTGTAAGTGACACATTACATCCAAAATTAATAGGTGATATCTATGAAGCTATGGCAACGCTTTGATTCTAACCCTTAGAATCTCAATTTCACAGCAATAAATCATAAATTTGTTGACTATTTTGAATTAATTTGACATTAATTGATTTCCATAATTATTCAGCAACAGCTCACAGTCAAATAAGTTTCAAATAATTCAACAAACTATGTATTAAAGGTCTCGTGTCCCATTAAATATAGACACTTTTGCACGAGATATGAGATGCCTGTTGAATTTTGTTCAATTCATCCAGCGTGTAATGCTACCCAGCATGCACTGCCCTGACTCCATACTCGTTGTATCTACTGGATGTCATGGTCGTTTAGTCTATTATCTGGACATGCCAGGATTGCTAAAAAGAACCAACCCACATGCACGTGCAAATGGTCATTCGCCCTCCAGCTCTGGAAGCGTAAGCATGCACGTTGGACGTGCAGGGCAAGTGTGTCAATTTCCAGGAAAAACTTTGAGAAAGCTCTTATAAATTTTGACAATAATTTGCATTAACGTTGTTGCTATCAATAACAGCAGCAACATTCAGCCAAGTTATTGTCGAAATAATTACTATGTAATGCGATTGCTACCTGCTACACATGTGATGCTAATTTGAATGAACATTCTTGCTGCAACAGATTTTAGTCTATACATTCTAAAAGAATGATCATAATTTTCATCGAAACTCGCCACAGATTTGAAGAGGGATTTGACTGTAAGTTGTTGATAACTAAGGCAACAACAACAGTGTCGGATTGTTAGCCACACACAGCAGCAATCAATATCGTACTATATAGGTAAATTAACCGTGACTGAAAATTATGAAAATTATTTTAGAATAGATAGACTGAACGCTGTTGCAGCAACACTCTTCATTCAAATTAGTAACACATCTGTAGCAGGTAATAATCGTATTAGCTACTGAATGTTGGTGCTGCCATTAATTGAAACACATTTTACGCAAATTATTGTCAACGTATATAAAAGCTTTTCTCTGTTCTCTCTTGCTAACTTACATACTTGCCCTGAGCAGTATTGAAATACAGGCTGTAGAAGTGACAACCGTGAATATGTCCTATGTGCATGCTTACGCTTCCAGAGCTGGCTGACAAATGACCACACCCATGCTGGGCCAGCAGTGATTGTATCACGGATAGGAGCAGTGCTTTTACTTTAAATCATTCCTCATATGTTACCGCCAGGGAATCATTATGCAAGGGTCGATGGATATAGAGCGACTTTATACCGCTACCATGCGGATAAGTAATAACAAGTTTGTTAAGTGACAGCCATCAGGTAAGACGCGAGTTTCTCAGGAGTTCCATCCGGGTACAATTTTCATCTGGTTTTCGACGATTAACTGTTGACTGAAAAAGACTTCCAACTACTCTTACGGGGGTTCAGCGAAATTCATACTGCCGATTCGATGACTTTTTATTTAGAGTGAACAAGAAAATGCCGATAGTAATTAGAACTCTCTTAGGATACGATTAGATAAAGTTTGTATTTCTATCTATGTCTGAAACAGAAGAGTTACATGAATCTGCAGCATTCGTACTGACAATGACTGAATATTTACATCAATCTGTAGTTTAGCATATGCTGGAGTTAGTGCAGGCTTTGTTGTCGATCATTTGCTGCAATTATCAGTAGTAAATGTTTATTTTCAAAGCAAACATTTCTTTTTGGACATCATTTCACAGACTGCAATATCGAATGTCAACAGCATGAGAATTGTTTATTGGGCACTGAAAGCTGGTGAGGAAATTTCATTTGAATTGCCATATGAAGTCAGGTTCATCAGTCTGTTCGCTCCAATTCTAATTAGCCATTCTGGCGGATACTGTTGCCATAGTTACTATACACGACGGCTATAGGCAAGAATTTGCACAGTAAAACGTCTGCAATCGCAGCAGTTTCAAACCAATATTACGAGGCGTTCATTGCAGCCTCGCCAGATCCAAAAGTACGCCTCCACCTTTTACATAGCGAAGAGAACAAACATAAATGGGCTAAGCGTGTTTTGTCCAATTAGTAGATTCAATTTCTGGCTATTTTCACCAGATCTCTCGGTTGACAGCAATCTTTAACGACCTCTTAACAGGCATCGTATACAAAGGCAGAATAACTAATTCGTGGAAAGACAAAGGAAAGCGGAACAGAATATGGCCACATTCAGCCAAGCGATGATTGTTCCGATTGTAGGATAATGGCGTTACTACCATTATTTGCCACATAACACCCTGCGATCGCATGGTTACTTTACTATTTCATTGCGAATCGGTAAAATGGCTTCATTTGATATTCAGGAATGACAAACTCTCTCATCCCCTTCCCCATTCTGTCTCTAGGAAGTGATTTTATAATAGTCTGGTTCAGCTGCATTTCCCAATGACCTATTATTCTCCTGAAGATTATATGTTTCCATTATAGCACACAGGCGTATTACATATGGCAAACGTATAAATTCATAACATTCATTCTATCAACGATAGCGCCAAGTTAATACTAAATGAATAGATTGTGACAAGGTCCATTCATCTGCCGGTCCATCTTAAGACTGAAAAAACCCATACATTGGCACAGTATGTTAATTAAAATTTTACTTACCTCAATTTTCCTGCCTACCTACCTGCCTGCCTGCCTGCCTGCCTTAGTGCCTTCCTAAATGCCCGCCTGCCTACTTGTCTATCTAGATGTTAGTCAATCTGTCCGTCCGTTCATCCGTTCGTCTGCCTATCCATCCACCCGGCCACTCACCCATCCGTCCATCCGTCCGTCCGTCCGTCCGTCCGTCCGTCCGTCCATCCATCCATCCATCCATCCATCCATCCATCCATCCATCCATGCATATATCCATCCATCCATCCATCCATCCATCCATCCATCCATCCATCCATCCATCCATCCATCCATCCATCCATCCATCCATCCATCCATCCATCCATCCATCCATCCATCCATCCATCCCATCCCATCCCATGCCTTCCCATCTACCCACCCACCCACCCAAAGATTAGTTATCAGTTAATAAATTTGAAATATCAAGTGTCAAATGTTAGACGCATGTTGACATCTATGAAAGGACATTCGTGTTCAGTCACAATTCAATGCCTGAAATGAGAATGGTAAAGTGCCAAACATCAAGTTTATGGTGTGTATTCTGGTGTTTAGCTATTTACAAATGTCACTAAATGCTACGTATCATGTAAACATGTTTGTCAATTCTGAAGGTGCGTGGTTTATTATCTGTCAGAATGCGTTCTTATTCGTTTGTTGGTTCATTCATTCATTCATTCATTCATTCATTCATTCATTCATTCATTCATTCATTCATTCATTCATTCATTCATTCATTCATCATTCATTCATTCATTCATTCATTCATTCATTCATTCATTCATTCATTCATTCATTCATTCATTCATTCATTCATTCATTCATTCATTCATTCATTCATTCATTCATTCATTCATTCAGTTTGTTCACTCATGACATCTTTATCAGTCAAGCTAATTCTATAACCGCACTTGTATCAACAGCGCATTAAAGCGCTCCAAATACTATTTATTTCAATTAACCATTTAATTTGCCAATACTTTTCAAGGAATTTTTCAATTTTGCAGCGAAAAAGAGTATTTTTGTAGATATATAACGAAAATTTACAAAAAGATAAATTTCTGTTGTCCTTAATATGGACATTCATCAAAAGTGTAATGGTCAAGAAAATTCAAATTTCTGCTTAGCCGGTGTCCAATTGCAGACGAAGAACAGTATTTTTGAAAATTTACCACTGGTATGACTGGCTCTGTTACCGAGCCAGTCATTCCCGCGCTAAATTTTCAAAAAAATATTCTTCTCTTAGCCGGCAAATGGACATTTCTCAAGATCACTGCAGAAGTCGTTTTTTTACCAACTTGACTATTAACGGGTTAAGTTGACATCAGAGGGGATACGCTTTTGTCTCCGAAATGCTTTCCAATTCGCTACCTTTCAAATAATATAGGCTACAATTTGATACAACTTGAAGATTTTGGATCTCTGGGTATGACTTGGTGAATTGTGTACGTGACTATTCCACTCTGCCAACGGTAAGATTTATGATGTTAGCGGTTGCTGCGACAACCTCTTACCGATGATGAAGCAGGATACTGACAGTCGGCTCGCCTCGTCATGAAGATGATTATGACGATATTTATTTGAGACTGTCAGGCCTATCTAACTATGAAGATCCTAATGGTTCGGATTGGATGTTTCTTCCAACTCGGAGTCTAAAGCTAACGATGATTTCGACTTTGAATATACTACCCAAACTAGTGTCTTACTTTTGTAAGAGGATAAGTTTTATTGAATCTAAATTTAACTATACAAAACTGATAAAAGATATTTGCCATTTGGAGCTTAATTCGCTCAAATACAATCAGTACCTTTCTGGTACAAATCAAGTAACGGGTAATCTATTCTACTTTACAACTAACCACGACGTAACACAAGCGATGTGTTACGTGAACCACGATGTTGGATTGATTAACTTTCTCTAACTGAAAGTGCTTCTTTTATAGCCCTCAGACTCTCTGAGGTTCTATACATATCAAGATATTTAGATCTATACATATTGAGATATTTAGATCTTGTTCTGATGATTCTTCTAGGTATGTTATAAGCACAGCTTGATTGGCCCGGACAATCAGTCCACCAATCAACTTCTGCTTATTCCTTCCTAGAAGTTCCTACCTAATACATGTTGGTCGTTCTGACCAATCAACGATCCTTTCATTTCGTTGTTGGATATAAAACCTATTCTGTTTAATTCTTTGCTACAGAGTTTGATCAACGCTCATTGATCGTGACGTCATTCTGACCAATCAAACTCTGCGCTATTCTTCTATGGAGATGATGCCTCACATAGATAAAGCGGTGGTAGCTGGTTCTGATTTGATGCGATCTGTCAGCTAACTAACAACATTACGGAATGTGTTGTTGCTGCATGCCATTGTATGAGTGACATATAGTTGATATACAAATTTCGATTATGTTATTAATTCCTACAGGACGCTACAATGTCCATGTCCTGCCCATTGCCTATTGATAGATAAGCCTGTAGGATGCTAGCGTTAATAGGCACATGAGCTGTATGATCTCATTGCCAGCTGATGTTATTCTATTCTCGTGTGAGAATCAGAATGCCTAACGTCATCAACTACGTCCCTTTGTCACGTCCGATTCCATTGATTCTTATACATTGATTATTTTCTAAACTATCGATCCAAACGACTGCTGAATATTATAAAAGTGTATGCCGACTGAACAGCAACAACTTTCATCTAAACTATTTCCAGATACACATCAACTCAGAACCGTGGGACTTATTCTAATCAATTCGACTGTTTCAATTTTGATGATAAAACTTTATCCAACAATCCTGATCGTGCTACATTCCCATACCATCCATTTCGCAGAAACTGTAAATCATCAGCACTGGCTGATGTAAATAATAATAAGTTAAATATTAAGTATAACGTCAACCGGTCCATTAGCTCACCTGGTATTTTCAAATCATAAATTTCACTTAGGACTTACTCGCAAATATAAGACATCCAGCGGGGTCATGACTTCCCACAAGACAATCCCATATCTACAAACTGTAGGTAACTGCGCTATATCTGACCTACACAGCATTTCCTATTCTGGGTAGTGAGCACACACGCACGCACGCACACACGCACGCAGGCACTCACTCATTCACGCACGCACGCACGCACGCACGCACGCACGCACGCACGCACGCACGCACGCACGCACGCACGCACGCACGCACGCACGCACGCACGCACGCACGCACGCACGCACGCACGCACGCACGCACGCACGCACGCACGCACGCACGCACGCACGCACGCACGCACGCACGCACGCACACACACACACACACAATTTTGAATCCTGAATGTAAATAAGGAGAATTTCTTTCTTGCAGTTAGATAATACACAAATTGGTTATTGTGTTTGCAATGGCTGTACACACACTATTTTTCATAAAAGAAAGGGAAACTAAGACATCCTCTGCTGGATTGATTTAATGTCAGATCTTATGCTCATGATTACATAATCTGGTTACTTTCATACCCTGCCATTGAAAATGCCGATGGTATAAATATGTTGCTGTCTGTGGCGGCAATATCTGCACTTCGTCCCAGTTCTCAACCCAATAATCATGGTACGGTACAGTACTTTTTTTAAGCATCGCGAGCGTGGTTAAGGATATGAAGTGGTGAACAGAAGCTAAGTGAGTGATTTGGCCATTCAACTGAATGTCTATATTTGCACATGGGATGATTTGAAAATAGAACGACATTATCCGCGTCCTTGTGCACAATCGTGTAACTCGAACAGATAGTGCAAATAATAATTTTCCTGGACTCCTCATCACTGAACCATGGCTTGGACGACTCTCAGATATTCGCTTAGATCATATCGCAATAAAACGTAATTTCTTTTCGATAATACGTAATATATAGCCTTATATAATATTGATAGATGGTATTTCTAATGGCAAAAGAATAACCATTGTTAACATCTTAAGACAGCAGCTTTGGCTTCAACCTAAGGAATTTCATCAAAAACTGTATGACATGGTTGGAGAGCTATAACTGATATTTACTTTCATCTGAGATTCTGGGCTGCTAGCCTGACACAGAGTGTTTGAAGACACACTGAAATATGCGGAAGCAAATACTCAATACCCACATTTTTGTCATGTACTGTCGAACGAGTTTGCCACGGAGGCATGCGTTGACTAGGATATGTTGTGACAGAGTATACACTATATTATATCTATAGAATAAAAATGATGGCAGCTTTAAAGGTTGGCCGCTTATCAGTATTGACCAAGAAGTTATTACTTCTCTGCAATAGTATATATTCCATGTTGATATCTAAATGTAGTTATTTGTTTTTGCCTATGTTAAAACAGAGTGATCCATTTATCGCCATGCCCCACCCATTTCTAGCTGATCTCCGTCCACTGTGTACGTATGGGTAAATCGATTTTAGCATCTTGAATAATGAATTCTCGGAATCGTAAATTCAAGGTAGGTAAACAGGTACACTTTTTAATATCTTAAAACTAGTTTGACGGTGTATTGGTGCTGGTTGTGGCATATGTGTTCTGTTGGCTAGTTATTACTCTCGTCACTGATGCATTTCAGTTGATTGGGACACCAGCTAGGAAGTGACATAATCTAATTATTGCATCATATAATTGAGTGACATATCTGATCCCTCCATTATCTCGCCAGTTATGACAGGCTATCCATGTCACTGTAGAGATGCCTTTTCACTGTATCCATATTACATCATAATTAACTACGTGACGTGTAGAATGACATCACAATCAATGCCATCATTATGACGTATTGGATGACGTTGATAAGTACGTCAGGAACACATAATTGAAGACGGACTATGCGTTGTTGTACGAATTGTATGTCTTCACTATTTAATAAATATACTGTTGAATATTTTGAAACTAATCTGACTGGGCGCTGCTGCTGCCATAGGCAGTAACAGCGCCCAGTCAGGTTAGTTACAAAATATTCAACAACTTACCTGTGTACAGTTTTCAGGAAATAGATAGTCAGGGCATTCGGGGATCGACCAATCCCAACACGGCGAAGGATGGGTGGAGCTTAGCTAGAGGTGGGCGGGGCATAGATAAAACTGGAAAGGTCTGTTATATCAGCCACTCGATGAAGTACATATAACTATTGATTCGAAGGGTTTAAGCTGATAGTCTAAGTGACAATCACCAGGACAGGTTGCACTAATAAACATGGAAGTTTCTTGTCATTAGAGGCATCTTCATTATATATAAAAAAATCCACTTGTTATATTTATTGGAAATTCCGTTTCATAATTTTTTCATGGTCGAAATTTGTGTCTGTGTAACTTCCTCTCGAACCATTTATATTGATATCTTGGTCAATAATCATACAGTTAGCCTACATTTTATTTATGTACTGAAATATTTGAGGATTTTAAAACTGCTAGTCTGAGTAGTTTTATCCCTGCTTGGGTATCTACTAAACAAAACAATATATATGTTTAAACTCTGTGCTCAGACAAGCACAGATCTTGATATTCATTTGTTAAGAGAAGATTCTGATAGATGCCAACACCAGTTTGCAACAATTCCATCCCTGGTATGAGTAGGCCTACACGCCAGCGGACAAGATAACGCTAACTCCTATAGGCACTACACAATGAACCTTTCCACTTTATTCTTCCATCATATGACGTCATAATCAAAGCCGTAACGTGCAGAATGACATCACAATGAATGGCGTCATTATGACGTCATGAATGACGTAGATAAGTACGTCGCGAACGCTTACTTGAAGACGGACTATGCGTTGTTGTAAGAATTGTGTGTCTTTACTATTTAATAAATGTTCTGTTGAATATTTTGAAAATAATTTGACTGGGCGCTGTTGATGCCATAGGCAGCAGCAGGACCCGGTCAAATTAGTTACAAAATATTAAACAGCTTACCTGTATAGTTTTCTGAAAATTGATAGTCAGAGAGTTCGGACGAGGTGTGGGTGGAGCTTAGATTGAGATGGGCGGGCATGGCTAAAAATGGAAAGGTCTATTGTGTAGTGTAAAGAAACCAATAATTTTCCATGTGACCCAATTTGCAAGCAGTTGTTAGAATAACAGAGACACCATCGGATCTCTGCATTACTAATTCTATAAACAGAGAAAAGCAATTTGTAAATGACATTAACTTAACAATAATAGCCATTTATTCACCTAAATTGCCACATTTACCCCAAGAGTTTAAGATGATATGTCTTAAGGTGCTGCTCTGTTTGTTACCACGACACTAGGTATACGAGGGGTGTGGAGATGGAATTCAACAGGCAAGCGCATTATCGGCTCAGCGTAATGATCGAATGTTTATCAAAGCGAATCACGAAGTGTTTTAGATTCCAATGTATCTTTGCGCATGTTGGGTAAAGTGCGACTGTTGTGCTTGTGTTGAATGTGGTTGCGCCTGTGCCAAATGTTGATAGGTTTGGTAATACCGTGGGTGTTGGTGTTGGTGGGGTTTGTGGCATTGTCGGTGTCTGTGTCGGTGGTCGAGATCGTGGTCATGGTCCTGGTGGTATGATGGTGCTGGTGGTGGCGATGATAATTATATTGGTCATGGTGGTAATACTGTAGTTGTTGTTCCGTGTGTGTTTGTGTGATTGCGTGTTTGCATGCGTGCGCGCATTGATACGTGTGTGCGCCGGTGCACGCATGTGTGCGAGCGTGCGTGCGTGCGCATATGCGTGCGTATGTGAGGGAGCAACCAAAGGCTGGTGTGTGTATTGCGGTTGGTGCCGCCTGCGTGCCTGCCTGCCTGCCTGCCTGCCTGCCTGCCTGCCTGCCTGCCTGCCTGTCTGCATGCCTGCCTGCCTGCCTGCCTGCCTGCCTGCCTGCCTGCCTGCCTGCATGCATGCATGCTTGCCTGCCTGCCTGCCTGCCTGCCTGCTTGCCTGTCGGCTGCATGTCTGTGGGCCTGCCTGCCTACATGCCTGCCAGCCAGCTTGTCTGTCTGTCTGTCCGTCCGTCCGTCCGTCCGTCCGTCCGTCCGTCTGTCTGTCTGTCTGTCTGTCCTGTTGTCTGTCTGTCTGTCTGTCTGTCTGTCTGTCTGTCTGTCTGTCTGTCTGTATGTATGTCTGTCTGTCTGTCTGTCTGTATGTCTGTCTGTCTGTCTGTCTGTCTGTTTGTTTGTCCTAGGAATATATCTGGAATCCTATGAGGTAGAGTCAACAAATTTGGAACATTTGGCTATAAAAAACATCTAGTTTGTTGTCAAATCGTAAAAAATCAAGGTCACGGTGTCATCTAGTGCATACAGGAATACACATTTTCGTCAATATCTCTGCAATGCAAGTAGGTAGAATCAACAAATCAGTAAAATACATTAATATTGTGATTGGCTAGAACCAAAATTTAATTTCAGGCAAAAATTTAGAAAATCTAGGTCACCGGAACACTAGGCGCATCCCGATACACATTTTATCCATACATCGGGACCGCTTGTAGGTAGAATAATTAAATTCATATTATATATGATGGTTTATTTCCACAATAGATCACCGGCCCTTGAGTGTACAGTGATACAATTATTATTGGCGGATGCTTAGGAAAACATATGTATGTACAGACTCACACACACGTGCACACGCTCACATACGCGGGCACGCGCGTGCAGGCGCGCGCGCGCTCTATGAGTTTCATGACAAAACATCCACTATCTACGTCATGGGTCACACAGAGCATACTGGAATACATATTTATGGCCATACCGGTGGAATGCGAGAATGTAGATTCACTAGATTTAGCACACGCCTTTGACTTTTACGACACTTCATGACGGCTTTGCATTTGAGGTCTACCGGTCAACTATCTACGTCACGGGGGGTCACTACGTGCATTGTCAGTACAGAGGTAAAATGCGAGAATCAGCATCCCCACCCCGAGTGCATTCTAGTTTGTCTTGTTATTATAATGAATTACTTCTTATCATGTCAGGTGTCGGTGGAGTGCTTCCGTTTGAAAGCGGTGATATGACTCTAAAGCTGCCAGAGTGTATAAGAAATGTGAAGTGTCTTTCAACAGTATAATTACCTATGGTAAGCTTCCCTGTACTTAAACTCTGTAACCTTCGCGGACCACAAATAACAAAATCTTTCTAATATAAGGAATATTCTATTGAATATTTTGAAACTAGTTTGAGAGGTAGCTGTTGCTGCTAATGACAGCAAGAGGTCCCAGGCAAAAAAGATATGAATAATCCCCAACATTCCTGTATCGTAGGCCTACTCTAGAAATTATTACGCTGAAATTTCAAGTAATAAAGTTAAGCAAGCGACTATTCACTAATAAGCGCAGTTTAAAGCCACCATAACTAAGTTCGCATAATATCGTTATTATCCATCTTCCAGCCACGAGAAGACACAATTTAAAGCAACTGAGTAACGGGCGTGTTTTATTAGCTCTGTATTCTCACAAATTCTGTCTGGTAATGTACACTGATGCTGATGAATTTCAACCTATGCGTACTTAAGCTAATTGTGCTAGACATTTATTAGTTATAAATAATTGTTTTCCAAAAGCTGTCCGATGTTTACAAAACGATCTGCCGGTAACTGAAGATTTATAAATGAAGTTTAGTAATAGTAAATACCAAACATAGGTGTTTTGCTAATAATATTGAGAGAGCGTAGCCATTAAGCCCTCGTGCGTCAACTTAACGCCTTAGCGTCAAACTGACCAGAAAACAACTTTGCAGTGGTCTTCAGACATGGCTATTTGAAAGGTCTAGAGAGGCGTGTTTTTTAATATTTACCACTAGAATGACTGTCTCGGTAACCGAGCCAGTCATTCTAGTTGTAAATTCTAAAAAATACTCTTCTCTCGGGGTGCAGATAGACACTGGCTAAGTAAAAACTTTCATTTTCTTTAGCATTACCCCTTTATTGGTCAAGACGCCGAAAATAATTCAGTTGTAAATTTACAAAAATTGTCTTCTAAAATTAAAATATCTTGAAAAATATTGACCATCAAAATGTTTAATTGATATATCAAGTAGTATTTTGATCTCTTTGAGGCGCTGTTGACGCAAGAGGAGTTAAGCGGAGGACACAATTGGCTATTTCTCCATAGCCATACTTGTTCTAAAGTGATGGTGTATACGCGCTTACACGCGTCTGTGCGTGCGTATCTGATTGCGTTGTGAGCGCGTAAAGTGACGCGTGGTACCTGGCTGTGTATATATTTCGTTTGTCAGTAACAAAATAACTTACCGAACGTATACTTGCAAAATTGTAGCTTATCCAGGTAGTGATCATGATTCATATATGCGTCAGTATAGGTATGTCTGGCTCTTTGATCCATGTTTATTTTGGCTTGTGCCTTTGCCAATCAAGATCACTCAATTTTTGTGATATTTGGCGCAACATTTGGGTTAACATTTTTCTTGTTCTTGTTCTTTATTGTGTTGTTGTTGTTATTGTTGTTATTATTATTATTATTATTATTGTTGTTGTTGTTGTTGTTGTTGTTGTTGTTGTTGTTCTTCTTCTTCTTCCTCTTCTTGTTATTATCTTTGTTTATCTCGTTCGTTTGGTGTATGTATGCGCGTGCGTGCGTGCGTGCGTGCGTGCGTGCGTGCGTGCGTGCGTGCGTGCGTGCGTGCGCGCGTGCGTGCGTGCGATTATGTGCACGCTGCGACTAATACGCGATTCTTTCCCGCTAGTACTGTGGAAAGTCTACTCTGGTGCAGAACCTTCCTGAACCTGACTATGAATATGCCGGAGAGAAGCGTCAGACTGCTTCAGGCTTCTGCCGAGTATCTAGAGCCGTTGATTTGTCTGCAGCTACCGCCGCTCTCTCTCTCTCCTTCCATCCATCCCTCCCTCCCTCCCTCCACCTCCCCCCCGCTCTCTCTCTCTCATTCCTGATATTCCACTCCATTGTAATCCACCTAATTGCACTTGGCCCAATAACCCGCCGCCTAATTTCAGTCTGACCAAATCCATTCTGACTGATTCTAGCACCCCCCCCCCCCCCCACCTCCCACCACCAAATCCAAAGTGGAAGTATTCTCCCCAGAAGCAAGACTTCACGTCGAAGACAGCTAGCACTGTAATCATTTTACTGCCAAGGAAAAGAAGCGAAGGAGGATTATGCTCACGGAGAAATGGAGTTGCTTGAGTAGTCTGAATCCACATGTTCTTAAGATGATAGATGGGAAACTGACAGAGGATAGGATGGGAGTGACGATGAGTCCTGGGATAGCGGAGACTACGCCACGTATTGAATCTGTGGTTCCACTCTCCATCTTCTCTTCCAGCTGTATCCGGCTTGGCTTCATCGGCTGAGGAGTATGACGTTCTAGAGCTACTTGGAGCTAACCGGAGCTTCCTTTCCTCTGTTACATGATCTGCCAGATGCCGGTCAGGTTAAAGAATACCTACTTCAAAACTCGGCAGCTTTGATAGGGTGACCCAGTTTCGGCCAAACCATTCCTGTCCGCCTGCGAATTATAGGAAGGAGAACTACTTGTCAATGATCCTGGTCAATAGCTCCTTGATGGTTCTGGACGCATGCTTCATGATCAATCTTTGAGTCAGAAAGCGAAGCTTGAGATTCCCTGGTATAAATTGTGTTGATGTCCTTGACGTACTCTCTTACACAGATAATATATGGCCACCTCACGAGTCCGTGGTTGTCCTTGACATCTGCCTTATTCTGACTGAAGAGAAGCTGCTGGAGACCCATGAAAACACGGATACGTATAATCTGCTTCTGTGTATCCTACCCATGCTGCCGTATCAACAACATCCTGCTGTTCAACCTGTAACGCCACACTGACCTGCAGAAGGATACTTTGATGGCTATTCGAACCGGTATCCATAATAAGGAACCTTCTCATACATCAAGTTTACGATCCTGCGACAGATCCACGAGGTCAGATATATGATGTTCTGTCGAGTGGAGCTGTGCAGAACATAGAGGTCTAATAGCATATCCCCAGATGGACAAACACGCATATCAATTTATCTTTCCAGGGTATCCATCCATCATCTGACCTCGTATGACGTCATAATCAGATCGATTTAATAAATATGCTGTTGAATATTTTGAAACTAATTTGACTGGGCGCTGTTGCTGCCTTAGGCAGCAACAGCACTCAGTCAAATTAGTTTCAAAATATTCAACAGCTTAGCTGTGTATTGTTTTGGAAATTGATAGTTAGGGTGTTCAGAGATCGATCGATCCCAACACGAGCGAGGTGTGGGTGGAGCTTAGCTAGAGATGGGTGGGGCATGGCTAAAACCGGAAATGTCCATTTATCAGTAGATACCATCTACCTGAACAATAAATATCCACGTCTTGGATCCAGTCGTTCGCTGACAGTCTTTGTGATGGGAAAATAATATTTCATAGTTGACTATGAATTGAGCGGCACAAACTTCGGCCTATAGCCATCAGTGACGGGCATGTTGGAATGCAACTCTTCTATCTTTTCCAGGACACAACATGAACTCGAGTGTGATGCAGGACGATCCATTGCAGTTGGGGTACAACATGCGTTTCGCTGATGAGTTGATGACCGCGGGAATGAAGCGAACGTGATCTAAGGAGTTAATCATGCACATAGATTTTACAAGAAATGTTCAGACGGAATTAATTTTGCTTGAGAATCCCGTTTCAGAATGGAGAAGCAGTCCAGGAAGTTGACGAATTAGATAACTTTCACCTTGTGTTAGCCAGTGCCAGCGTTCTCCATGAGATATGTTACCTTGCTGGTGTATGTATACATCAAGAATCCATCTTTCAAAATGACCAATGTGCCTGTCGTGTTGTGTAAGGTGATCGAAAATCAGTATCATCGCGATGGTACATATATTTCAACTAATCATAGCAAGCATCTTAGCTTCTATGTCGACGACCATGGCTTAGTAGGAATAACGGCGCTGTACTTAGGATATGTTAAAATCGTCTTCCTGAAGAAGACTATTCATTACCTTGGGAGTAGAGCGTGGCTTCAACACACTTTGTCCGTTCGTACATATCCCTCTGAATGCTTGCCTCTAAATGGAATGTTCAGTCATCATCAACCGAGGTTGATCACTAGTGATCGGATCGTATACCACTGTGAGCGCTGGTCTCTAAATGGATTATCAGACCCTACCACATGATGCTGATCATGGATCATCAGATATGCGGTGGATGCAGGGGCCGTTATTGTAGTGATGCGTAGGCTGTGTCAGTGATGAAGGTGCTGTTAGTGGCGAAGGTATTGGTGTTGCAGGCGTGGTTTAGTGATGGTGTTAGTTGTGTGGGTGTGGTGTGATGGATGACGTAGTGGCCGTAAATGCAGTGTTGTGGTTGTTGTTGTTGGCTTTTGTTGTTGTTGATGTTGTTGTGTTGTTGTTGATGATTGTCGTTGCTGTTAGTGTTGATTGTTGTCGTCGTCGTTGTCGTTGTCGTTGTCGTTGTCGTTGCTGTTGTTGTTGTTGTTGTTGTTGTTGTTGTTGTTGTTGTTGTTGTTGTTATTGACCTTGCGCCTGTGAAACAAATTAATGGTAAGAAGCACGTGGTGCAAGGACAGAGAACACATAATGAGGCACTTCAATCTCTGTACGTTTTACAAGCAGGTGCGATGAAAAGCTACTAGACATTGATGACGACAATATCATCCTTTATTATCAACTATTGATTCTCTTGATCACAGGGATGGGGGCTAATCTATGGGTGGGGCTAAAACATAGGGCGTTATTGTGATACACTATGGGGGAGAAGGAAAAAAACCTGGGGATGGTAGGCTCTCGCGTCCACCCCTTGTCCCCACCCCCAGTTCCTGCGCCTATGTTGATGTGGCTTTTGTCTGATTGATAACCTCTATTTTGTCTTCTACATGTAAGGTGTAAGAATACTTCGTGATTAGATAACGTCTTCTCCGTCAGCCGCATGCCATAAGCGAATGCTGATCAGATTCTCGCTTTTATCTTAATTACGTTAAGATAATTATCTTTGCACAAAATATGCGCTAGCAATCCAGTTAGTGAGGAGAGAAACAGCAGCACGTGAGAACGGAAGATCAGTTAAGACTCAATTAGCATCAGGTACCTGCATTGTACAGTTGCCCCTGAAACATTGCATTTGTCTCGGCGGGTGAACTGCGGATGCGTCACCAAGGATTAACCATGACTGTCAGTTGTCTCATCATGTGGGATTCCGACAGGAAATTGAAACTCTGAAGAAACTACTGATCTCATTTCAGCTTTTGCAACTAATGGGGGGTTTATTGCCACAGGAGAAAATTAGGATTTTCAATCAACACTGTGAACACAGGCCTCCATATACGGCTGCACAAGGACCAGTCAGATCGGAAGCCAACCGGCCTCATTCGCGGGACTGTAAATTCCCGCCATTATCAGGCAGAAAATTGCCGGAGTTATTTATTATTGGTATGGAGAGGTTAGGGAGATGGGCGTGAGCTGGGGGTGGTGGCTGGTTGGCTTGGGTAGAGTGGGTGTGGTGGTGTGGTGGTGGTGGTGGCGGTGGCGGTGGCGGTGGCGGTGGCGGTGGCGGTGGCGGTGGCGGCGACGATGGTGTACGTGCGTGCGTGTGTGTGCCAGCTTGGCCCTATATATATATATATATATATATATATATATATATATATATATATATATATATATATATATATATATATATATATATATATATATATATATATATATATATATATATATATATATATATATATATACATGGCCGTATAGTCTTATGCCCGCTACGTTCAAAATCATTCCTACGACCATGTGTGCGTGGGCGTGCGCACGCGCGTGAGTCCATGTTTGCGTGCCGGCGCGTGTGTGTATGTGTGTGTGTGCGCGCGCGTGTGTGCGTGCGTTCGTGCTTTCTGATTTAGCTCAAATTTGAAAACAACGACGGAACTTGCCGTACTTTCCATACTTTGGCTGTGATCCAGATAAAGGAACACAAATGCGGGTCGGATGGACTTCTGGAGTTATGGATATCCCGGAAAACCTATGGTCCCATTTGTGTCAAATTTAGCACAATTATGGTCGAACCGTCTACTAGGCTTTCAAAACTTTTCAGCGCTATCAGAAAAAATGCTGAAATCCCTTGAAAACGGTTTGATATGAATTCAGAAGAATATTTTAGCAACGCCATGCCTGTAATTCTTTCCTGTCATCCGTATTTAAAAAGATTATGACAAATGTCCCACATCGTTAACGTCCTGCCCAACCATTATCTATTGTGTTGTATCGGTTGTGGACAGTTGGCGCTAGACACGTGTGGAATTGAAAGCAGGTATGGCAAATTATTTCCAATTACACCAGTTATTCAGTCGTGACATTTCACAATAAGGCTCTCGTACCTTAATGGTGTAGCCCCTTACAAGGGCAAAAGACTGTACGCGTAGTAATCGCCGGAAGTAGACATTCTTTTCGATTGGCTCTTACTTATGAGGTGATTTCAAGGGGCGGGCTTAATTGGCCATCTCTAAAGTGCCTAAAGCGGTGCGGGTTCTGGTCGACATTCTTGTACATACACGCCATCCAGAACCCGCCTATTTTGGCACTCCATATATGGTAAATTAAGCTCTACCCACTCGAATTCACGTGACTTGTGAGAGCCAACCATAAAGCGTGTCTATCGCGCCTACAATTAATGGTCGTGATGATGAAGACGCAAGGAAAACTGTTCTAATTATTGATTTTTAAGATTTTGAAAATAGGCACCATGGTCTCATACTAGTTTTCTCTAAGCTGTTATAAGATACCATCCAAAAATACCTATTTTCGTTGTTTCCTCTTCATCTTATTCTGAATGCTATAAATAGCTTGATAAAAGCGTACGGTATATGTCTTGCTGGACATACACAGTCCCACTACCAACAGTAGAATAAGATCCATTACTACTAGTACTAGGTCTAACAATACTATAAGTATAATGAAAACATCCCGCTCTACTAGTACACAGAGATGTTAACTCTAGCTCGCCCTGTCGCACTAATTATATCACCCTCACCTGTCAATCAAAAACATCTTATTATCGATTGACTCTATTCCGATGGACGCGAGATCTGATGGGCTGAGTGACAGATGCATATAAATTATCGCTTACCCATGTAGCAATAGACGTGCATAAATTATCGATTACCCATGTAGTGGTGGACGCGCAATCTGTTTGGGTGAGCGATAGACGTCCATAAATTATCGATTAACCAATAGTAATTGACACAATTTATCGATTACCCCTGTAGTGATAGACACATATAAACTATAGCCGGATGCCACCCATCTACAGTGTCAGTTACTGTAACTGTCAAAAGTAACATACAGAAATCGACAGATTGAACAAATACACAATCAATGGACCTTTCCATTTTAGCTATGCCCCATCCACCTCTAGCTAAGCTCCACCCACACTTCATCGTGTTGGGATTGATCCATCCCCGAATGCCATAACTATCAATTTCCTGAAATCTATACAGGTAAGCTGTTGAATATTTTGCAACTAATTTGACTGGCTGCTGTTGCTGCCCATGGCAGCAACAGCGCCCAGTTAAATTAGTTACAAAATATTCAACAGAATATTTATTAAATTTTAAAGACATAGAATTCGTACAACAACGCATGACCCATCATACATATATATGTATGGATCCTAAAACAATATTGCTAATACTACTCAGTTTCTAATCAGATTAGTTCAACAGACTATTCATTTTTTAATTTGTAAGTGTTTTGGAATTCGACCATTCGAGGTCACACATATGGCATCGTCTTCTACGTTGATCACTATATATGGTGGGTTATTAAGCAGTGGATGTTGAATATATTCCAGTAGTCATAACTTAAATCTTTGATAGGCATCAGTCGTCACATATTGCTATCCCAGAATTCTTACACACATGACTGTTTGTATTGTGGCTTTATACCGCTTTCACACAACTAAGGAATAAAGAAATCAGTTAAGTGACAGCAATCAGACAAAATAGAATGGTTATCGAGAGCTCCAGCCCGGAACAATTTCCGCCCGTTTTTTCAACTTTGACATGTTGCTCCGTAAAAGCTAACACTTACTGACACACTACTGGAGTTAAGAGAATTTTAAACAGCCCGTTCGCCGTTCTTACACAGTGACTAGAAAATGACGATGCGAATTAGAAATCTCTAACAAGAGTGTATACGAGTGTTTCCTTCGGGCATGCTGAAATATACCTGATACAGGAGATCTATGCGAACCTGTATCTTTCGTCTGGCCATGATTGGATATTTGATCAAATATTTTATGATATGTAGGATAGAGGATAGGATTGGTCGAGGATCGTTTGCTTTGCCATTATAATGACTGTTTGTATTCAGAAATAGACAGTCCGTTTGGGGTTCATCATTTCACAGACTGGCATGTCGAATGTCAACAGCATGAGAAGAGGGTATGTCAGGAATCACGACCATTCATTAGATATGTTTATTGGGCAAACAAAGTCGGTGTGGACCTTTCATTTGAATTGTCATCTGAAGGCAGATCATTCAGTCTGTTCACGTCAATTCTCATCAGCCATCTGAGCAGATGCTATTGACAGTTCACCTCAAACACTCTTTCCTCTGAAGATGTGTTATCTTGCATCACAATAACGGCTATTTTAATTTGCTTCTTCGTTGTGGTGATAAATGACATGTTGCATCCGAATTTACTAGACACTGTCTGGAGAAGATGACACATATGAAGCTGCTGGATGGTTTTCATGTGACACCTTGAACCCTGGATTCCCAGAATCTCAATTTCACTGTAATAAATCATGAATTAGTTGAATATTTTGAAACTAATTTGAAAGGAACCTGTTGCTGCCATATGCAGCAACAGCTCCCAATCAAATATGTTTGAAACAAGTCAATAAACTGTTTAGTACACTTTATTTTTGGAATTCAAATTGTTATTTCATTTATACCACATGCATTATTCCATTTAGTTAGATTACACATTCACACACGCACGCACGCACGCACGAACGAACGAACGAACGAA
This sequence comes from Chaetoderma sp. LZ-2023a, assembly GCA_034401795.1. Lineage (NCBI taxonomy): Eukaryota > Metazoa > Mollusca > Caudofoveata > Chaetodermatida > Chaetodermatidae > Chaetoderma > Chaetoderma sp. LZ-2023a. The sequence continues at coordinate 111,475,688 of CM067369.1, read as the reverse complement.
CGCACGCACGCACGCACGCATACACGCACGCACGCACGCACGCACGCACGCACGCACGCACGCACGCACGCACGCACGCACGCACGCACGCACGCACGCACGCACGCACGCACGCACGCACGCACGCACGCACGCACGCACGCACGCACATATCCATCATGGTATCCAAAGCTTATCTAGTTTTGATCAACTGCATAGAGGCTGAAATTGGTTCCAAAGCCTTACAACTAATGATGGCCCTATATGCTTCTTACATAAAAACCTGCATCACCCTACCAGGTACACTCATGATGGGCCAGCAGCCAATCGCATAACGGAAAGGGACAGCGCTTTTAATTCAAATCGTTCCTCATATATTACCATCGTGGAATTCTTATACATGGGAACTTGGATATAGTGCAATTTTATTCCGCTACCAGACAACTAAGTGGTTATCGGGAAATCCAGCAGGGAACAATCTCCGCCGGCTTTTTCAACTATGAACAGTTGAGTGGTAAAGGCTTCCAATTACTTTTATGAAGCGTGAACAGAAAATGCCGAGAGAAATTAGAAATCTATTAGGATAAGATTAGATAACATCATTTCATTTGCATACACGGAGATATACCTGAAATATGAGAGCTATCATAACAGTCGTACTGACCATGATTGAATATTTCTTCAGTCGATCTGTAGTTTAGGATACGGTGGAGCTAGTATACGATTGGTTGAGGACCATTCACTGCCACACTGCCATTATCGGTAATAACTTTTCGAGTTAAGGTATTCAGAGAAAACAATCCCTTTTGGCCCTCATTCCAGAGACTGGAGTGTCATATGCCAACAGCATGAGAAGAGGATATGTCAATAATCACGGCCCTTCATTAGACCTGTTTATTGCAAAGAAAGCTGGTGAGGAAATTACGTTTGAATTATCATCTATGTCAGGTCCCTCAGTCTCTTCACGTCAATTCTCATTAGCCATCTGGACGGATACTTTTGCCATAGTTACCATCATCCACGGTCAAGAGCAAAGCGTTCTCTGCAATTACACTGCAAAATATCAGCAATCACAGCGATATCAAATCGGTATTACGAGGCGTCCATTGCAACCTCACCAGAACCAAGAGTAGTTGTCTACCTTTATATAGCGAAGGAAACAAAGATGATGGCGTGCTCGCTAGCCATAAATGGGTGCTGCGTGTTCTGTCCAATTGGTAGATTCAATTTCTGGTCATTTTCACCACATCTCCCGCTTCGCTACAGCCTTTAATGACATCTTAACAGGCATCGTGTAGAAAGCCAGAATAACGGATTTCTGGAAGACAAAGGGAAGCGGAACCGAGCAAGGCCACATTCAGCCAAGCGGTGATTGTTTTGATTGTAGAATAATGGAGTTAGGACTATTTTTGTCACATAACACGTTGCAATCTGCATGGATATACTTAGTCAGTCTATGCATGGTTACTTTACAATTTCATCGTGAATCGGTAAAATCGCTGCCATTTCATATGTAGGAATGACAACTTCTCCTATGCACACCCCCACTCGAAATCTAGGAAATGATTTTTATAAAACACCGGTTTAGCCAAATTTCCCAGTGATTTATTATTCTCATGCAGTTATGTTTGAAAACAACGTATCTTCATTTTAAACCAATCTAACCAGAACTACCAGATACGAATATCGATATTTATTTATCACATATGGGAAGCCTATAAATGCATAACATTTATTGAATAATAGATATCACCAATTTAATAGATTTTGACAATGCACATTCATGCACAGGTTGGCCGTAAACCTAAAACCCCCATATTGACATTTGTTACTAAAATTGCCTGCCTGCCCGTCTGCTGCTTTTTTGCACGTCTTTTAACATGCCCACCTTTTTACTTGCCTACATTCTGTCTGTCTGCCTACCTGCTTACCTGCCTACTCTCATCCGCCCGCCCGCCTATCCGTTCGTCCGGGCGTCCGTCCATCCATCTTCCCGGTAGACCGCATCTCCCTATGGCAACTGTTTACGATTGAGGCTAAACAGTCAAATATCGATTTCAAGTGGTTAGTGTCAGATTTCAAATGGTGCTCACCTATAACACAGTGTTGCATATCGGCAGCCGCTGAAGTAATAAAGATTAGTTATCTTTTAACAAATTTGAAATATTAAGTGTCAAAGGTTAGACGTCTGTTGACATCTATGAAAGGACAATTCCTGAAACTAGAAGGGTAGAGGGCCAACCATCATGTTTATGGCATGCATTCCGGTGTCTAGCTTATACAATTGCCACTACATGCTAAGTATCATGTATGCAGGTTGGTCAGTTCTGAAGGTGCATGGTTTAAATCTGTCAGAATGCATTCTTATTCATTCATTCATTCAGTTTGTTCATCCAGGAAATCGTTATCAGTCGCAGCTATTTTTATAAGCTTTTGGCTTGAACAGATTTTCAATTTGTTACTTTTCAGATTGATTGAATCAGATCAAACACAGTTTGATATAACTGTAGAGAATCGACCGTTCCATTTTTAGCTATGCCAGGCCCATCACTAGCTAAGCTCCACCCACACCTCGCCGTGTTGGGATTGATCGATCTCCGAATTCCCTAACTATCAATTTCCTGAAATCTATATAGGGAACCTGTTGAATATTTTGCAACTGAATTGAATGGGTGCTGGTGTTGCCTATGGCAGCAACAGCGCCTAGGCAAATTAGTTTCTAAATATTCAACAGCATGTTTATTAAATAGCAAAGAATTACAAAGACATACAATTCATACAACGTGTCGGACTTTTTTAGATTTGATGACGGTCTATATGGAACCCTTTGTGACGTAGTGATTGTCACGTCATCATACACGCGCAGCGCTGATTATGACGTCATACGAGGTCAGATGATGGATGGATACACTGGAAAGGCGAATTGAGCCCTAGCTGCCCTACACATCATTTTTTTAATGTATTTTGTATTGTGAGTGCACACACACAATCTAAATACGTGGAACTTTGAATCTTGAATGTAAATAAGGAGTTTCTCTCTTACCCTTAGATAATAAACGTCTTCCTTTAGTTCAGCAGAATGGTGAAATAATTGTTCACTTTTTGGTAAAAACATCACATTTTCAGGAAAGATAGCTATTGGCCTACTGAATGAAAGTAGAACTGGACCAAAACTGAGAAATTCAAAATAGCCGACATTTTGAATTTTTCAACTATAAAATATATGAATATTGACATTGTACATTGTGCACATTGTACACTATGCATTTTCGTTACAATTTCTTTCATATCTGTAAACCGAGGCCTGAATATTTTCCGAAACCATTTTGTGTACAAATTTCAAAAAACAATGTTTGCCTTTTCACCAATGTGTTTATGGCGGCCATCTTGGAATTCAAAATGACCACCATGAAAAAACTTAAACCCGAATATCTGGGTTTACACTCGGTGTAGAATAATAATTTCTTTTGGTAAATTTATAGTTTTATAAATATTTATGTATTTCCGTAACAGAGAGGTGTTAGTACCAGTTGTTCATTCATAGTTTAGCACATTTCTTGCTCGAAATAGGTCACCCGATGTGTACGGTTGTGAAAATTTCAAGAGAAACTTTATAATAAAGTATTGTATATTGCCATTAAATGTTTGTTTTCTCATACACGCATCTTCATTGACTAAAGTGTACTGCATGGAACTGATTACACTCACCCCACATCCTCACCCACCTCCATCAGTGCTGGGTATTCCTGCTATTGTAACGAATTTACAGTAATATATGGACTGGGGTAATTTTCAAAACTACTACCAAAAGTAAATAGAAAATATATTTTGGCAAAAGCACCACGTATATATATGCTTAAATTGCCACATGCTCGCAGAATTACAACAAATGTACATGTAGTTACACAAGCAGTAAGTCAGCAACATGTCTAAGCCTAAATCTAACCCATCAGCCTAAATGAAAAAATAAAATAAATAAATAAGAATTCTTTTGATCTCTGATTTGAGTAAACCATTATTATTATTATTATTATTATTATTATTATTATTATTATTATTATTATTATTATTATTATTATTATTATTATTATTATTATTATTATTATTTTGCTGATTGTGATAATTTCCATGTGTCACATCAGTGTACAGAGAGACCATTATATAGACATGTCGAAATCTTGCAAAATAGTGGACCCAATGGGACCTAGTCAGCGTCCAAGCGTGACTCCAATAGACTGGACAAAGTGTGTCTTATGTCAAGAGACTACGCCTGAAGCATTGCAATGTCCTCGTGAAATTTTGAGATCAGATCTTGACTTTAGGTTTGGGTTATAGGATATTAGTAAGCAACATTGAGTGATTCGATGCACTTGAAGGTTTGCCATTGCCACTGGATCTATTAAATGATGGTGATTGACTATCAGAAACATTCCTACGACGAATGACCAAATGGCATAAAACATGTAGGTCAAAATTTAGCCATTTGAAATTACAGATTGCTGAACAAAGGGAATCTGGTTCTGAGAGCCAGGGTTCAAATGCAGACACAACTGCGTATGAAAAGACATGATTCAGTTTTGGTGGGGCATCAGGATTAGAAAACTACAAATGTTTCTTTTGTGGTGATGCACCAACATTCACCATAGACAGACGTGTTCGCAAATGTGCACTTGAACTACAAGATACGACCCCAACTTGCTAAACTTGGTGGTGGAGATTTGATATCACAGGAAGCCGTTTATCATTCCAACTGTTTGATATCCTTATGCAATAGTTACTTTGATTCTTGGCAGCCCAAATATCCAAACTCAGTCAAGCAACCTGATCCAGGCTCCGGCTTTATTGGCCATTTCACAATTACTGAAATTTAGCTCAACCCACCGTCGGTGTGATGGATCAGCAGAAATCTATCATACTATTGAACGTGAGCCTCCATTAGCAGTTTATCTAGGTCTACTGGTGCATGCAGAAACAAGGAAGCGGGTTATCATTGATAAACTTTATAGCATCGGTCTGTCAGTTTCCTATGGCAGGATACTGGATATTTCAAGAAATATGAGGAACACTGTGACTGCGCAGTTTGAAGCGGAAAATGTATGTCCGCTAAAACCTCATTATAGTATCTTCATTACTGGGGCAGTGGACAATATTGACCATAACCCCAGTTCGAACATAGCCCAATGATCACTACATCGTACTGGAATATCGTTATTTCAGCACCCAAATTCAGTTGTCAGTGCAAGTGACAGAGAACCCATGGTCACGGATAGCATTGCTACTAACGGAAATACCATGGCACCGTTGCCAGAGCAGTATTCATGTGTACCCCATGTTGTGTTGTGCAGTAAAACTCCACCGGTACCTCCAATACAAGGACCAATTGTCAGTAATTTGCAGACGTTACAAGCGGCCATCAACATGGAATGCAAATGGCCACATCATGTAAGAACTGAGGCTGAAGATGATAATTCTGAAGACCAGAATCTATCTTGGGCAGCCTTTTATGCACACCAGCTTCAGTTAGCGCAACGCCCTGCTTTGGATATCAGTTCTTTATTGCCGCTTTTTGAAGAACATGCACAATTAGTAGCTATAATATGTCATGCGATTGATGTAGTGAAAAACGCTGTATGTTTCCTCAACCCTGGAACGAATTCCTGTGATAGCATTTGACCAACCTCATTTTGCGATTGCCAAACTTGTTCAATGGAACTGGATTGATTGCTATGGAGAATAGCACTTAGTTGCAATGTTGGGTGGGTTACCCATAGAAATGACAGCATGGAAAGTTGTAGGGAAATGTCTCGAAGATAGTGGATGGGCAAATGTTATAGCATAAGCTAACATTGCATCAGCTGGAATGGCTGATTCCTTTCTTAAGGCCTCACATGTATCAAGAACCAGCCATGTACATCATGTGGCAGCATGTGCTCTCCATATGCTCATGAGCAAGTCATGCAAGAACCGTGTTGAACAGCTTGGTCATCATGCAGACATTTCAGAGTTTAAGAGTTGGAAAACATGCAGAGAAGCTGAGAGTCCACAGTTCAAGTATTGGGTCATTACACTTCGCTTAGAACTGCTGATTCTAAATTTTGTTCAGTCTCTTCGAGAACGTAATTTCCAACTGTATAAGGATACGCGCACTAAGGTTATACCATGGTTCTTCATTCTTGACCATCCAAACTATGCTCGGTGCGTGCCAGTCCATATTCGTGACATGATGGCATTGCAGAATTTGCAACCAAAAATCGCAGATGAATTTGAGAAAGGAAATTTCGTTGTGCACAAAACACATCATACTTTCTCTGCAATCCCGCTAGACCATGCATATGAATAAAATAACAAGTGTGTTAAAGGAGATGGTGGAGCAATAGGTCTAACTGAAAACCCTTCACAACTTCTTCATTGGCTGGTGTCTGGAATAAACAAAATATCACTTCCCTGAAAACGTAGTGTTCTCTCTTTTCACAATTGTGTATATCGTGCCAAGTGCGTAATGGTGATTTGGAATCTTTTTTTCGTCATGAAAATCAAGCATTTCCACCATCGCTTTCCCAGTTTGGAAAGCTGAATTCTGGAACCAAGTCAGATTTAGTGTCATGTTTGGAACAGGTTTCCTTACCACTAAGGAACCACCAACTGTTGATGTGTTGTTTGTAGACGGCACTGCTATAATCAATATGATTAAACCTGGTATGTCAAAAAGACATTTCAGGAATACGCCCAGCAGTCATGTATGCCATACATTAAGCAGCAATTATAACATGTGGACAGCGTGGATGTCATTTGGGACGAATATGCTCATGCCAGCCTTAAATCCATGACACGCAATGCACATGGTAAGGTCATTCGAAGGCGGGTACATCCAGATAACAGAATACCAGGAAATTTGGGGGCATTTCTCAGAGCAGATGAAAATAAAACTGAACGGTTTGGTTATTTAGCAAAACAACTTAGCTATATTGAGTGTTCTCAAGATAAACAGATCATTTCCACATAAGGCACTGGTGTCATTGTAGCAGACCAAGAGACAATGTCCATGACTTGGCATCATGCCAACATGAGGAGGCGGATACACGACTTCTCTGACATGCCATGTATGCTGTCAAACAGGGCTACAGTAAAGTGATGTTGCACACAGTTGACACAGATGTTGTAGATTTAGCTGTAGCGTTGGTGCAGAAAATGGATTTGGATGAACTCTGAGTGCGATTTGGAACTGGGGAAAATTTCAGATATCGTTCTACACATGCCATTTCACATGCGCATTCCATGCATTCGCTGGATGTGACCAGACGTTGACCTTTGCTGGAAAGGGAAAGAAAACGGCATGGCAAGCCTGGAAACGACTGGATGATGTAACTCCAGCATTTGCTTCTTTAAGTCACACTCCAACTGACGAAACCATCCTCAACGTTATGCCCCTTCTAGACAGTTTTGTTGTGCTAATGCATGATCCTGATAGTGAATGTAACGCTGTAAATGAATGTCGCAAAGACTTATTCACACACAAATGAAGAGCTATCGAAGCAATTTCACCTACGAAGGATAAACTTCATCACCATTCAAAACGGGATCCATTTCAGGCCAGTTATTGTTGGGGCAGGCATTGGGCCTTCTCCTGTGATGCCTTGTCCGGGTGATTTTGGATGGATAAAAGGGCCAGGTCAGATGTGGGATCCTCTTTGGACAAGATTACTGCAGGCATCTGATTCCTGTCAGGAATTTCTGAAGTGTTCATGCAAGGCAGACAAACGTTGTCGAGGAAGATGCAAGTGTTTAAAAGCAGATATGCCCTATACAGCACTCTGTCAATGTGGCAGCGATTGTGATCGTTCATGAAAGATCAGTGTTTTTTCCTTTCGAGAAGGTTGGATAATTGATGTGATTGTGACTTTTGACATTGCTGATTGTTTTAAAATTATACTACTACTACTACTACTACTACTACTACTACTACTACTACTACTACTACTACTACTACTACTACTGCTACTCCTTTTTCTTTTTGGTAGCACGATCAATGGATCGTGTGGAAATCCATAGTACCCAAAAATATACTGACTGAAAAGAACATTAAACATAGGATAAATTAAGAGAACAAACGATTATGTCAGTCATATGTATCAATAAACAATAAATATATGATGGTCAAACAATTAATCTGAAAAATTCAAAAGAGCTAGATGTTTCCTTTTAAAAATTCCCAGCTACTAGCCCAATAACATTCCATTACAATTTTAAAAGCTCACGCGAGCATAGGCTGAGAAATAAATACAGCGATCGGACGTATTTAAGACACACAGTCAATCGGGAACAAATTAATCAATAATCAATGCCCCGCAGGATAATCTATAAAATGTAAGCGCGAGATAACTCGGATCATTTTAAACGACCAGTTCTCGGAAGTGGAGAATGTATTCTTGATCCCTGCTATCTGAGCTATACTCTTTATCGCGCCTGTTATGTCAGTGAAAAGTTTGTGAAGAATATGTCTTTCTCGCCTGTAGTAGCTTATTTTCTAAAACCAAGAGTTACCTCCCTTGGCATAGGTGACCAGTAATGGGTGAAATTGTCCATCCCAGTATTGTTCAGTAACTCAATTCCAATTTTAAGGCTGTTTAACTTTAAGTATAAATTGTACAAATATATTTTAGTTAATGTCAGTGCTAAATATGGTAAAACGTATCATAATACTTAACGGTCATCTTGCAAATGGCGGCCACGTTAATTCTGTATAAAATAGGTTGATTTTCAAAATGGGTACATGCCCACTTGTATTCAGTAATGTGATTTGGTTGTTTAACCTTGTTAATTTTAGTCCAAATGGCGTATTACAACATTTGAGTGAACATCAATGCGAAAATGGTTAATTTTTAGTATTTTGGCGGCCATCTTGAAATGGTGGCCATATTGAATTTTTTTTCTTGGGTCCACTTCTAATTTTTTTCAGTACTTCAACACCTACCTTTGCGCCAAATTTGGTGCTTTACCACAAAGTGAACAATTATCCCTAAAATCTGCACGAATCTGCTAGACTACTTTTTTCAAATTAGAAAGAGAAACGTAGACATTCTGTGTTTGATCGATTTAATGTCGATCTTATGTTCATGATTATATGGTCTGGTTACCTTGATACCCAGTCTCTGAAAATGCGAAAATGTCAATGTTGTACAGATATTGCTTTCTGTGGCGCAAACCAAGAATCACGGCACAGTATAGTACCTTTTCAAGCAGCGCGAGTGTGGGGACGGATATGAAATGGCTATTTCATAGAATTTCTAAATATGCACATGGGATGATTCGAAAGTAACACGACATTATGCGTGTCCTCGTGCCCAGTCGTGATACATGAACCGATAGTGTAAATAATAATATTTCTGGAATCCCCATTCAATGTAACGTGGCGTTGACGCCTACTCGATATTACTCAAGACAATATCGCAATACACTGTGCTTAAAATATAACTTTATGTTGATATATGGAATATCCCAATGCCAGATGAATAACCCTTGCTAAACATCTTAATGTAGTAGCTCTGGCTTCAACCTAAGGAGTTTCATAAAAAACTATATGGCATGGTTGGAGAGTTATAACTGACATCTGCTTTCATTTGAGATTCTGGCATGCTAACCTGACACAGAGTGTTCGAGGGAAGACACTTTCCATCTATCACCTGACGTCTGATGTCATATGACGTCATGATCAGCAAAGCGGCGAGTAGGATGACGTCATACTCATTACATCATAAATGATTCTATTTGGCCCGCCTTTAACTCTTAATAGTCCGACACGTTGTGGGAATTGTATGTCTCTACTATTTAATAAATGTGCTGGTGAATATTTTGAAACTAATTTGACTGGACGCTTTTGCTGCCATAGGAACGGGTCCCAGTCAAAATAGGTTTCGAAATAGTCACCATTATTTGTGTAAAGCTGTCTTGAATTTGAAACACGAAAATGTCAAGGATTGAAGGCTTAAGGCTAGTCTGTATTGTAATACTTATTCCGGCATTTTGTAATACATAACTGCGTTTTCTATCTAAAATGATACGTTAATATTGTCAGATAATAAATACCGTACCCCTTGTGTTGTAGTAGTTAAGCTGATTATTTAAAGAAAGGTTGTTTGATTTATGCAATAGAGGACTCCGGCCTATCGATCAATAATATGACGTCATAATCAGTTACGTCACGTGTATGCTGACGTCAAAATCAAGTATGTCATGAATGACGTAATTACGCCCGTCATAAACGCTTAATAGTCCGTCAAGTTGTACGAATTGTATGTCTTTACTATTTAATAAACAATCTGTTGAATATTTTGAAACTAATTTGATTGTGCGTTGTTATGGCAGCAACAGCACCCAGTTAAATTATTTTCAAAATATTCAACAGCTTACATGCATAGCTTTCTCGTAACAGAGATTCAGGGAGTGCAGGGATCGATCGATCCCAATACCGGCAAAGCGTGGGTGGAGCTTAGCTAGAGATGGGCTGGGCATATCTAAAACCGGATTCATCAATTGATGCATAAAAGCAACACGATATTCCAATCGCACGTATGCAATATTGTACCTGATCTCATTGAAAATACGTTGTTGCGAATTCAGATAAATGACTCGGCGACATTGCGACTGCTCAACTGTCACGTGTCCTCCATATAGAACAACGTTATATCAATTTCACGCACTTCTAAATTCGTGTACAACCGGTACTATTACATCATTCACAAGACACCCGTCTCGAGATAATTGTATATGACCAACATGAAAAAATACTCCGTGAAAATATTGCTTTTATAATCGACTCCTGCCCATGAAATTGGAAGCATGTACGGAAAATTATTTCCAATTACACCAGCTATTGGGTCGTGTCATGTCACAATAAGGCGTTCGTACCCTAAGGGCCATATGACGATGGGCAAGCAGAGAGCCTATCACGAAAAAACGGCAGCTATAGAAGAGATCAAGCAACTTCACATTCAACGATGTAAAGATAATCAATGGGGATTATTTCGATTGCGCATTAGTGGTCTTAAAATGCTAGACATTTACTAACTTCGTATATATTATGATATTGATGAGGAATGATTCTATATTATAGTTACATAGTCTTATTCCATAAATGCGATGATTGACCGTATCAATGAAATATTCTGTATTCTCGGGTATAAAACCAGGCGACGAATAGACAGTAAACTGTGAAAGCCAATTGATGAATGACGTCACATGTAGGCTGACGTCACGCCCAAACACGTAATGATTGACGTAGTTAAGTCCGTCGTGAACTTTTTAAAAGTTCGTCAGTTGTACGAATTATATGTCTTTACTCGTTACCCCTTTACCACTCATGTCAGCCAAAACGGCAGTTGTTTGAGTTTGTATTTAACAACATCCTTTCTATAGTGGCCACTCTTTGATTGCCCATACATAGAGAGGGTCTTGCATCATGTCATTAGTTTTGGATACGTCAGTGATCGCGTTGCATTCATCGACCTGGCTATACCTACGCGAAAACACCACCACTAAGTGTCGAATTGTCAACGCATACGGACCAACTACCGAAAAAGCCAAAGAGAATCCAGCAATATTAGATTCCTTCTATGCAGAACTGAGCTCCGCCATTATAATCCCAGCTAGATGGCAACTGTTCGTGTGTGGAGATTTCAACTCCAAGCTGGGAAATCTCGGAATTGTGGACAAAGGTTCAGGACTTGGCTTATGCATGGGATCCTATGGAGAGGGCACACGCAACAGCAATGGCGATGCACGGCTGGCATTCCTTAGTTCCAATGACCTATTTGCCGCAAATACGGCTTTCAACCACCCATGACGTCACCGGACACCATTGACTGGACACATTACTGATCGCAAAGCCCCAAAAGGTTCTAAGGCTACAACAGCTGTCTTCAACCAAATAGACTTCATACTATGCAAGACAGAAGCAAAACCCTTAGTCCGGAATGCTCGTTCGTACGGAGGCACAGACCTCAATTCTAACCATAAGCTAGTCATTGCACGTCTTCAGATGAACGATCTCTACCTAATATATAAACACCATAGCAGGCCAGAGGGTAGAGTCACCTACAACCTACCCAAGCTCATCAGCGACACTGACACTCAAATGCCATACAAAAAATCCCTCGGGGAGCAGATAACTAACATCGATGTCAGCTCCGATCCAAACAAAGCCCTAGCCAAAATACTGAAATCTAAGGAATCATCCGCTACCAGCACCATAGGTGTTCTTAAAAACAACCAAACTAGGTATACTGACGACCTTCTAGTAGTAAAACTGTCAGCAGAGCAGAAAGCGTTATGGCTACACATCTATCAATGTGGCCAAAGTGAAGACCACACCAAACTACGCCGGGAGCGCAATATTATTCTGCGCCACATTAGCGAACGCTTAAAAGATCTTGCTATTCAACAGGTAGACTCCATGGCAGATGAAATCACTGCCACGGATGACTGTCACAAAATGTTTCGGACATCCCTAGTCCTGAGAGTTACTGACTGCACACCACCACTCACTGTACACAACTCTGAAGGACACTTTATCGGGACTGACCAGGGAAAAGCCGAGGCGATCCGAGAATGGTTCAAGGAACGGTTCACTGACAACGATGATGAGCTCTTGCACCCGTTCTCTGGAGACCCCAGGCCATTACTAACACCAATTAAAACAGCGGAAGTTGAGAAGGCACTTAAAGCCCTAAAAATGGACGTGCATCTGCACCTGAAGGCACAAGCAATGAACTACTCAAATATGCAAGTGACATTATCTCAAAATCGATCCCGCACCTAATCAATTTATCTTTTATGCACCACCTTCCCATCAACGCTGTAGGCCAAGACACCCTTATCGCACTACCCAAGACCAAGAAGCCACCTGGACCCCAGCCAATCTGCGGCCCATTGTGCTCCTCAACAGCATACAGAAAATCCTATCCAATATTACCCTATGCCGCATCCGATTATTTCACCGGATCATGTCAAAGTGGCTTCAAACGTGGACGCAGCTGCGCAGACATTGTATGGGCTCAATGCATGCTTGTGTCGGTAGTCATGTTCAAACACTGGGACTTCCACAAAATGGGCATTGACATGTCACGAACCTTCGACACAATTAAACGCTCAAAGATCCTAGATGTACTACGCCAGGCCAGTTGGAATGAAGATGAGCTACGACTAGTGAGACTACTACTTGCAGACACCAAGATGTGAAGTTAGTGAAGTCTGTATAGTTTGAGACATCAATCGGCTCCCCACAAGGAGATGGACTATCTCCGCTGCTTTTCACCTGCTACCTTGCTGCCGCACTGAATTCTGAAAAATTCCACAAGCCCAAACATCCCCCACCCCACCCCCACCCACAGTGTCAATACTGAGCATGCCGATAGAGATGGAATATGCCGACGATGTGGACTTCATAGACGAGGAAAAGAAACCCCTTGACGACCTTCTCCAAATGGCTGCAAGCAAACTAAAAATTGAGAATCTCTTTATGAATGCATCCAAAACAGAGTTCACCCACATATACCTATCGACAAAGCAGGAAACTATGGAAAATGACGACCCACTTCGTGGCGGCGAACCATGGAGGAAAAGTAAAATCCTGGGCTCACTGCTTTGCAGTACTGCTGATATTTCTGCACGCTGCGTCGTGGGGAACATAGCTTTCCAGTCCTTCTGGAAGCTATGGATTCGTAGATCAAAGATGCACTTGATAAAGAGGCTACGTGTATGCAATGCAACCTGCGTTTCCTTGATGCTGTATAACTGTAACAGCTGGGCAGCTCCAAAGACAGCTCTAGACAAACTCGATGCCTGTCACTGTAAACACCTATGCACCATCACTGGACACCGATGGCCAGACAGCATAATTTCCAACGATGTGTAATACGTCGCCGCTGTCTGTAAAAGTCGCTCAGCAAAGATGGTCCATGTTTGGCCATGTGCTAAGGATGCCAGAAGAGACACCAGCACAGAGAGCCTTGGAATTCGCCCTACTCGGAACCAACAAATACAAAGCCAGGAGAGGACGTCATTGCATAAATCTGCTAAGCGTGCTACGAGGTGACATCAAGAAAGCAGGACTCGGTACACTCAAGTCAAGAATGGACCTGAGGAATCTAAGGATTTCGGCTGAGGCCAAGACACAGTGGGCAAAAGCGAAGAAGGACTGATTGCAGCTGTATGATGTTTGTACTAGTACAGCCACAGAATACAGTAATCATACATCATACATGCAGAGATATTAGGCGTTGGAGTATGAACAAATCCCATTAGTATTCATATCTCCATTTTCAGGTACGCGTACAGGGAATACATTGAATATTTCGAAACTAATGTGATTAGAAGCTGTTGCTGACTAATGCAACTACAGCTTCCTATCAAATTAGATTCAAAAGCTGTCAACACTTAATAACTAAATTTGGTCAAAAATCTAAAACTGTTTGCCTTTTGGATGCCCATTTACATGCCACCAGAAGACAATCTTTTGACAATTTACCACTGGAATGACTGGTTCAGTTATCGAGCTAGTCAATCCAGCCGTAAATTAAAAAATTCCTTCTCAGGGCCTGCAAATAGGATTCCTCAAGTCTAATGCAGATACCGGTTTTTGTAGGCTTCGTCATGCAATTGTTAAACCATGCTATCATTTACATCGTATATTCTACATGTAGCTTGTTACATTTGATGTGTTGGGTCGAGACAGTGAGATATATACAGCTTTGTAATTCAAATCAGCCGCCACTTATTAATGCCTTGCCATCCTTACCTTTATACCTATCACACAACTAAGGGATATAGAAGTCTGTTAAGTGCCACCAATCAGACGGGCTGGAATGATTATCGAGACTTCCATCCCGGCACAAATTCCGCCCGTTTTTCAACTCTGACATGTTGGCCGGTAAGAGCTAACAATTACTGGCATATCACTGCAGTTCAGAGAACTTTAAACAGCTCATTCGTCACCGTCTTATGCGGAGACTTGAAAATACTGATAGAAATTAGAAATCTTTTAGGATAAGATTATATAAGAGGGTTTCATTATATTGAATGTTTCATTAAACCGGAAACAGGAGCGTTTCATGAATCTATAGCATTGGTGTTCACAATGATTGCATAATTGATCTGTTGTTTAGAAGATGGTGAGTTAGTGTAGGATTTGTTGAGGACCATTCTCTGCCATTATTGGCAATAACCGTGTGTGGTCAGAGGAAATAGCCAGATCTGCGACCATAGTTTCACAGAGTGGAATGTGAAAACATAGTGGAATGTGAAACGTCAACAGCATGAGAAGAGGCCATGTCAAGGATAAAAACCCTTCATTTCCGAAGGCAGGCACATCAGTCCGTTACCTTAGATTCTCATTAGCTATCTGTGCGGATGCCTTTGACATTGTTGACCGCAATCAATGTTTCCTCTGACGGTTTTCGATGAGCAGGTGAGATTATGAAGAACGTGCTGATATATCTAAGGTAGGATGTACTAGAGCAAACCGAATGAAAGGTGGAAGCTGAACATGCGTTTATCATATAAACAAAGCTTTCAATCCATTCGATATTTCTTGATATGAACACACGTGTAATTTTTAATCAATGGTTGGTTAGATAACGCGTAAGAAATATTTTCAGTTTACCTAATAACCGCACATGACATGACATCGCCTATGTATCCTAGCGACGACGATGGTGACAATGCAAACAAAACTGGATACGGTGCTGTACGTTCACATATACCTAGGCGAGCACGCACATTATGGAATGCACGCACACACACACACACACGCACGCACGCACGCACTCACGCACGCACGCACGCACGCACGCACGCACGCACGCACGCACGCACGCACGCACGCACGCACGCACGCACGCACGCACGCACGCACGCACGCACGCACGCACGCACGCACGCACGCACGCTGTGGCCTGGCGTTTCTACGGGGCTCCCCCACAAATCATTGCTGACCGGAGTGGCCAGCCGCCTCCTTGTAAACGTGCGAGTGCAGTCGAACGTTCTCGACGCAGCCTCTTGTGATTGAGCCATCATCAAAAAGTCGTGCGCCGGGCTCTTCCTCGCCACCGTTGATGGTCGTCGTCGTGACGGTGAGAGGGGAGGGAGCCGCCACGGTCATAGAGCTGCTGTGAGTGGTCCATCGTGTTGGTTCGACGTGTTTCTCCCTGGCCGGCGTCTGGTTATCTGTGGGGACAGGGAGGGAGGTGTGCTTGAGGATGGAAGGTTGCGATATACAGTGTGGGATTGATGAGGGAGAGAGAGAGAGAGAGAGAGAGAGAGAGAGAGAGAGAGAGGGAGAGAGAGAGAGAGTTCGCGGAGGGAGTTTGATCTATTTCTTTTTAAGAAGAGAAGTCTCTTGTGGTCTTTTCAGTCGGCCGAGCAGTTCACGATCGAGGTGGCGAGGGAAGCAATTCACCTCCTCGTCATCAGATATACCATCGTTTCCCTACACTAATCGTCACTCGGGAGGTGGAAGGGCATATTCAAGTGGCACGTAGCTGTCTCTCGGGTGCTAACTTAACTGGGGACTGGAAAGAAGAAAGGGGAATTCGGCTCAGGGTAGAGACAGCTGAAATTCTCCCTGCAGTCGGTCCGTCGCTAGCGGTCATTATTGTCCTTTTTCATCTATATATATATACCATCGTTGTTAGGTACGTTCTCAAGGTGCAATGTCACGCGGTGACTAAGCCCTCAGAGACTGGAGATCACAATAACGAGAAGATGCCCATAGAGTTTCAGGCAAAATATTTCGTCGGTTTTCGCTGAACGGGAGCAGAAGATCAGTTCGCAGATGCTTTCACAATGTGTCAAAAGCTTGAGGAAGTGCTAAAATATTTTGAAGGCAGGCGTTCCATTTCTGAATTCCAGCAGTAAACGTGCAGTTCCGCATGATGTTCCATCAAAATGTTCATCAGCCGGAGGCGTGAACCCGAGAACAATCTGGAAGTGGAACTCTTCAGTCAGAGGTTACTACCGAGTTCAGAAAGTTTGTCGGTTTCAGGCAAATGGCACACAGTGTCCGAGAGTGGTCATACAGTTTCGCAGAAGGCACGCATATACAGATTCGTACAAGAAGGTTACACAGTTTCTGTTTCAGTCAGCGGCGGTGGGAACGCGAAGTTCCATGCACAAGAGAGGCTTGAGAAGGGTAGAAAGAGATGAAGGAACAATTTGGGTTTGTAATTTGACTGCTTTTTTGAGCGGCCGTCCAAAAATTATGAAGGCTTAGCAGCTAAAGTATGTGGGTTTGTTTCTTCATGTCGTTTCAAGCGGAAAGGGAGAGAGAGAGCGAGAGAGAGAGAGAGAGAGAGAGAGAGAGAGAGACTCCCAGTGGCCCGGCGCATGTGTAGGAGAAGCAAATCGTGTCTTTAACATTTCCCTGCATGCGCGTTTGTAATACCATCTGTCGACGGTAACCATAGTACGCCCCTCCCCCCCCCCCCAAACACGGGCATGCAATGTCTTGAATAGTATTTTTTCTCTCCATATATTGATTTTTGTCGTTGTATTTGTCATTAGCTGATGAACACTGGGAATAGACAGTGATTTATTGATATTCAATGCTTCCCGTTTCTTAATTGATATTGTACATTAGCATAGAACCATGCATTGACGTCCCCTGACAGCTAAAATGATGGTACCACTTCACATGATATAGGTGTCGATTTATCTGTCAGCCTATAATTAACTCATGACAGAGACGCATTGTAATCAATATATTGTGATGTGAGAGGTGAAGTAGAAATTATACTAATATGGAATACACTAACACAGCAAAGCTAAACATGATAACATATTGTCAGTAATTTCCATACATGCTGCTAAAATGGTTCAAGATAGATTCCTAATTCATTTTGTAAGGTATGCAAGCGTATATTGTTGCGCTGGTGAGATATTTTCTTGTCGAATGAGTTTACACACAAATTGTGTCTTTATCATATACATATGTATTATTCATTTAAATCTATGAACATGCCATCGAGCAATCATGTTAGCTGTTTAATGCATATTCATTTCGAATCGATAATGGAATAATGTAGACAATTAGTTTTTAAGTATATAATTTTAGTTTTGTTTGTTAATACTTGACCAGAGATATACACTACATGGCCAATCACTATGACTCTCCGCCGTATTTTAACAATGCTTGTGCCCGCCAGCATATGTATCAGAACATAGATGCGTCATTACAGCTTGTAACTGTATCGTGAATCTACGAATCCGTGAATACATGAATCCAATCAGGCATATGATGTTATAATCAACTACGTCACATATAGGCTGGCGTCGTTTTTAATTACGTCACGGATGACGTAATTAGGTTCAGCATAAAGGCTTAATAGCCCTTTCAGTTGTATGGCTTTACTATTTACTACACATTCTGTTGAATATTTTGAAACTTATTTGACTGGGCGCTGTTGCTGTTTCAAAATATTCAACAGCTTACTTGTATTGTTTTCTCGAAATTGAGATTCAGGGAGTGCATGGATCGATTGATCCCAACACGGGTAAAGCGTGGTGCAGAGCTAAAAGTGGATTCAGCTATTGTGTTGCTATTTTGGACAGCAATGTATTGCTGCTTTAACATTTTAATTGTTCAATGTGTTAAAAAACAATCAAAATATTTGTTCACTGAATATCCATTTGCAGGACAAGAGAAGACTATTTTTGAAAATTTGTCACTGGAATGACTGGCTCGATTCCTCAACCCCACACCCGCCCTGCAGAGGCCGGTTTTGACAGGCTTCATCATTAAAGGTACAAACATCACCGCTTCTGAGCAGCAGCATTTAATTACTAATGTACTACACAATCAAGGGAAAATCACCAATCACTATCTTTATTTTTCCGTACTGTTGAGGCTGACAATTGAGAAGAAGTAAGATGACATTCTGGTATTTAACAAAAGCAGTCACGTTGTATTCAATAGACGTATGTATTGATCATTAACGCGGCTGGATACCGTCCTCTGTCTCATAGCCGCTGACAAGCAGTCCGCATGACAGCCTTGCTCAACAGTACGGGAACCATTTGTACGCTGGAATGATTAAATGACTGGCAAATTGATTCCATCAGCTTCCTGTGATGTATTTAGTACATAATTACTTCATAGGATTTCTCCAGCATTCTCCCCACGTTTAAGTGCATTTAATTACTTTTTTCATATTTTCTCTTTAGATCTAGGCTGGCATCAAATGTATTCGGTGATATAGGCCTACATGGCATTCTATGGCTGGAGAACGGCTTTATTCCATGTGGATCGATACTTCCTCATAGACACTAATTGTTTTATTTCAGAGAAATTGTGATGTGCAATTTTATCAAAGAATATAATACTGTTGAGCGGAAAGTATATTGAGCGATTTGTTTGTAATCTACACCTTGATCTCACTAATCATTAATGTGTGATTGCTCCGATGCCGGTGAAGTGAGTGGTGCTGTTGGATTCGGAGCTTCGCAATGGATGAAACCAGTCTGTCACTCTAATATATAATGTCATAATGTATTACGTCACATGTAAGCTGACGCTACACTCAAAGTGTGTAAGTACGTGCACACGCACGTACGCACACATGCACACACGCAAGCAGGCATATAGCCACGCACGTACGCACGCAAACAAGCCCACACACATATGCATGCATGAACGCAGGCACGCATGCACGCCCACAACCATGCACGCTCACGCTCATGAAATGCACATATGCACGCAATCACGTACGCACGAAGGCGCGCACGCACATCATGGTATGAAACAGGCATCACAGAGGATGGAATGTGTTGAGTATATTTACAAGTCATGATGAAACTATTAAATGTCCATTACATAATCATTTGCTGATTTACACTACCAGATATTTCTGCATCTTTATGCAGATCTCCTGCAGTCAACATTCCCAGCGCTATCTATTTCTTACTTTTCATCTACCAGCTTCTCACCGGGTATATAACTGGTGGCTTTTGGGAGTAGTGGGTGGATAGATGGGTGGACTAAAAGACATAAGTTAGTGTAGCTGATCCTGCGCAAACATTGATTAAACTGATGACCACACAGATGTAAGTTGTCCCCCACCATTTGGTAAGGAGGTTATTATGCGTATATGAAAAGAAATAAAAGTGAATAACGAAATGGGATATTTTGATTGTTGATATCCAAATTCCTTTTGCCAAGTTATGAAAGAAAAGATGTTAACACAATACAATAAATAACATCTAATGGTATCTTCCTTTGAAATGTAACTTTGTGCAGTAAACTTAATACCTGCTCAAGGTATTGCCACATCTCCATTTTCAAAGTAAATCATCTGTGATCGTCAAGCTTTACGCATTTGACGTATGGTGGCATCACACGTAATGTTGATAATATGCCATTTCCGTCAGTTTCTCAAACTAATAGTTATCCTCAAGTTAATACCATGCTTGTCGCAATTCACCTTTCCAGAGTATCCATCTATCAATCTGACGGCATATGACGTCATAATCAGCTAAGCGGCGCATAGGATCACGTCATAAGCATTACGTCATAAATGATTCTATTTGGCCCGTCTTTAACTCTTAATATTCCGACACGTTGTACGAATTGTATGTCTCTACTATTTAATAAACATGCTGTTGAATATTTTAAAACTAATTTGACTGGTGGTTGCCTATTCAACAGCTTACCTGTAGAGTTTTCTGGAAATTGTTAGGCAGGAAGTTCAGAGATCGATCGATCGGAACACGAGCGAGGTGTGGGTGGTGCTTAGCTAGAAATGGGCGTGGCATACCTAAAGATGGAAAGGACCATTAGCCTGGTAAATCGTTATTCGTAACCTAATACGGTACCCCGAAACACAGAACTCTGCAGAATGCGTCTCCAATTAAATAAAGAAACATTTGCACGAGATATAAGCTGCCTGTTGATTTCTATGCAATTTACCCAGAATGTAATGCCTTAACGCCATATTTGTTGTAACTATTGGACGCAATATTTGTCGAGTCTATCCTTCGTACAGACAGAGATTTCTCTAAGTGCAAATCATCATTTGTCTGTCAGCTCTTGAGAGATAAGCGCATAGCACGTATTCATGGTAGGACACTAGACAATAGTGTATCAATTTCCAGATGAAAATATGGAAAGCTGTTGCGTAATTTGACAAGAGTGTGCATGAAATTGGTTGCTGTCAGAATGAGTATCAGGCAATGCGAGTGCTACTTGTTACAACTTTGAAACAAATTTGAATACAATTGTTGATGCAGTAGTTTTTCGTTAACTATTCTAAAATAATCGCCAGAGCTTCCAAATGAACGGATTGGAAGATAAATTTGACTGTCTGTTAATACCGCGTAAAGTAAAAGCATAGGCATTAGAACACGTCGTACACAATATTGTAAAATCCATCTGATCGTGTATCTCGGGCATAAGGCAGCAATAATTTTGTCAAATTGATTTCCATACAATCAGCTGGCTTTCATTAACGCTACATAAGTATCTAAGTAATGCTCATATAGGCTAAAGCATACTTTACACGATCAGATAGATGGTAAAATGTGTTGTGCAGTGTGTTCTAATACCTATGAGTCTCATAACATATTGTACATCTATCTGATCATATAAACCACGCTTTAGCCACGTTCTCCCTAAAGAACGAAATAGTTAGCAAAAACGCCGTGTGTACATATCTGTTCATTCGATATATTTTTCTTACAAATGCACGACGTAACATACACAAGTCTTTAATAACTTTCATTCTTCCTTGGCAGCAATATCTCCCAGTCAAATTAGTTTCAAAATATTCAACAGCATCTTTATTAAATAGTAAAAACATACAATTCGTACAACGTCTCGGACTATTAAGCGTTAAAGATGGGCTTAATCAAATCATTCATAATGTCATGATTATGACGTCAGCGTACATGTCGCGTAGTTGATTATGACGTCATATGATTGAGTGAGGAAATGGATTCATGAATTAACACTCATTAGGCAACATAAGACATGGATTTATCAGGTCATTGGGCAGACTTTATGAAACATTCATTCTCGCGTCATCTAATCAATGCACGATAATGTACTCTGCAGAAGCCAAACAAAACAGACATAACGACACTCATATAAATTATATTATTTGTATGTTCCTTCTAATTAGAAGTTCCAATATCTGAGTATGTTCATTAGATCTCTATTGATTTTATCCTACGAATAATGAAATGTTATCAAACACTATCGAGGAAACCGTAACATCTGTTTCCTGGATGACAAAGGGAAGCGGAACCAAGTAAGACCATATCCAATCAAGCGGTGATTGTTCTCGTTGTAGGACAATGAAATTACTCTCATTGTTCTGTAACATAACACTCTGAGACCGGATATACTTAGCCGGACTATGCATGGTTTCCTTGCAATTTCTTTGTGAATCAGGTATATTGCTGTTTTTTGATATGCAGATATTGCGCCTATCCGGGAAGGCAACTCCTCGCCTCATCCACTTTACATTCGCAGCTTAATATATTCATGTACATAACATTCATCGGACCATTATATATCATTTCATATCTCACTAGTCTAGCGTCACATTGTATATTCACGTGACTGTGACGTATGCTGTAAACAATATATTAGTACAACTGTTGCCAAGACGTGGTAATGTAATAAAACTGGTAGGAAGAAATATGTTCATAAATTTCAATGAGTTAATTAGTGTTGGGTGTCAATTATAGGATTACCTAAGGAAGATATGGCTACTACTACTACTACTACTACTACTACTACTACTACTACTACTACTACTACTACTACTACTACTACTACTACTACTACTGCTGCTGCTGCTGCTGCTGCTACTACTACTACTACTACTACTACTACTACTACTACTACTACTACTACTCATGTTACTTTCTTTAATCCGCCTCTTACTGAAACGATCAGAAACTTTATAAGATCAATTAGAAATAATATAGTATCGTAATAAGACTTTCCATTCGCTGCTATATTTTGTTGCGCATTTAGGCAAAACTCAGTAGTGAATCATTAGAATGATAACACAAGTATGCTGCAAGATGGAAGAAAATGTCCAGAATGGAGGTGAAAATTAAAAATAATAATAACATTTGTGATAAATACCATATTAACTGCCATTCTGTATCAAATTCGTATCAAACTCGCATCTCATTTACCAAATTTTCAATTAGAACTTAAGAAAGCATTTCCTGACCAAGATCTTACTAAAAGTCGTGTGATAAATTTTATAAGAAATGCCAACTCATATGAGATTGTTTATACATTTCCATTACCTTAGCTCCAATAAATAAACAATTTTAAACATGCTGAAGTTTTTTAGAACAATGTCTCAACAAGGCTGTGCTTAACAATTTGTACCGTCAATGCAGTACACGGCGAATTGTTTTCAATTTAACAGCCATTAGTGAGTAACTTGGTGGGAATTTTGTGTTAGGCGTGTGCGATTATTGCTTTGAGTGCTCATGATAGATTATTTAAGAATAATCGTGATTACTCAATTAATCAGCTTGGATACAATCCTACAATTACCAGGACACAACAGCATAAACATATCATTAACAACACTTGCAATGGTGTTTAGAAAAGTCCAGTTGCAGGCCAAGAGAACACTATTTTTGAAAATGTATCATTAGAATGACTGGCTCAAAACATTTGAAAAAAACTGCCTTCTCTTGACCTGCAAATGGACATACATTCACTAACTAGAATGTCAAATTTCGTGACTGATCTCATTAAAAAGTAATTCAAGTTTGGAATTGAAATATTTTATGCTGTAAAAATTATTCACGATTATTCGATTATATAATATTTAATCGCAATTTTCGATTTAATCACGCAATCGCGCAAGTCTAGTCTGTGTGTCTTTTGCGAAATGTCTGCGATCGATTCCTATGAAATTTAACACTATTCTATAACTTAGTTACCTGTCCGCTTGTCTTGAGTATGCTTTTCCTGGACAACAGGTTCTACCTACCAATTATCCATAAAACTATAGCTGATCTCGGCGTTTATTCTCTTAGTTTAAATATATAAATACATTTCTATCAATTTCGGTAAGATTATTTGTGTTTGTTTATTGTTAAATGATTATGCATTTAACATTAGCCTATGTTAGATGGCGTGTGAACAAAATTTATACACAATTAACAAATTCTGCAACAATTCGAGGCATGTAGCGTTATAAAATAATGCCGCTGCAGTACTGTAGTGAAGCCACCTGATTGAAAGTTGTTTTAAAATATGCAACGATATCGTTGTTAAATTATAAATGATATTTTCGATTCCGTATTTAGATTTCAAACAAATATATTTAGCGCATCTTACCTAGCTCTAACCGTTGATATATATACATTTTTCTCATCATTGCACAGATAATGATATACATGTATGACATGTCGATATGTAGTGGCGAACTCAACATGCTGCCACGTTGCTGTTAAATCAGATGGCTACCAAATTGTTAATTATGATCTATATTTTAGAATTTCCTGCTCCATGCATTCATGTTAAGAAAGATTAATAATGTTGTTCTATCGGTCTTTATATATGTGAGCATCGTGTGGGTGGATTGGGATAGGATGAAGCACATTCACCGCCATTATCGGTAATAACTATTTGTATTCTGAGATAATAGTTTGTTTAGTGCCATCCTTTCACAGACTGTAGTGTCGAATGTCAACAGCTCGAGGAGAGGATATGTCAAGAATCGCGGCCCTTCATTTACTCTTTTCAGAGTATCTGTTTATTAGGATAAGAAAACAGGCTGGTAAATTACCAATGAATTGGAATCTGAAGGCAATCTCCTCGGCTTGCCACGTTGATTATCATCTGCCAACTGGGAAGATGCCACTGACAGAGTTCGCGTGAAACAATGTTTGCTCTGGGAATTGTGTATGCATAGAAACTGGCTGCCTTGCTCAACATTATTGACTGACTTACTTTGTTCCTACGTCATGGAGCTAACCAAGACATTGCCTCACGAGTAGCAAGACATATCAAATAATGTGTATTCTAGCTGCGAATAGCATATTTTAAATACATTCATTATATCTAACGATTGTCGTAAGACGGTGATAGTATCAATAACGTGCCCATGTGCCTAAATAAGATGCACTAGGACAATTAGAATCAAGCTTAAGATGATGTTATGAAAGTGCATGGAAGTTGATAAAATGTGATTCATTTGCATTTTACAGATATATCTAGATGACCTATGGGAAAAACAGACACTCTACCCTTTATGATTTCACTTGTCACTAGATGATGCCATTGATAGCTGGATAACCAATCCAGAAACTCATCACTCACTCTCCATCCCACTCTTCTCGGTTATCTGTAACCCATTGGCCAGAAATCAACATATCGATACTCCATCTAATTTGGTTGTTAGTATGTTCATTGCATTAACGCTAGCGGGATCCTGTTTGATCCGACTTCCGGTTCCACGTTCGTTTTATAAGATTTGTCAACTCATATTATATCTTTTATCAGCCTCGTATTGAGATATTAGGATTCCAGGTGTAATGACCTCCTGTGTGAAAAATAAACTGAGTGATATGCAAAAGATTTCGATAGAGGAAGGTTAACATGACCAACAACAGCACCTCTATTTACATGGCTAGATGGAGCTCATTGGTTCTCACTGAGTGGCCAGGCTGTCTAGGAGAGGGAAGGCTTCGATTTTCAACATGGGATGCTGGAGCTCGTCAAAGCTAGATGGCAGATCATCGAGGGAAAGGAACAACCAAAGGTTAAGGATGCTTTCTATACAACAAGTATGCCGAAAACCTACGCATACGGCGGAAAGTTACAAATAAAATATGAAACTGTCAAACACGATGCGATACATCACTCACCGTGATGATCCCATCTCTATGTATATGCTATCATAAAAACATAGCAAGATGTTTGCACACACCCTCTTAATCACACACCGATGCAAACACACATGCCAAAACGTACAGACATACACGGATATACACATGCTCACACTTGCGTGGATGCACACACTTATATCCAAGAATACAATTGCGTATACTCATATACGCATGCGGTCAAATCAAGCAATCAGTTTTCATACCACACATTTTCATGTAGACACGCACGCATGCACACGTATACACCCATGCGCGCACACAAGCATTCGCACACTCAGGTATGCTCACGCATACACATACGCACGCACGCACTCACACACACACACACACACACACACCCACACCCACGCCGACCCACCCACACCCACCCACACCCACACCCACACCCACCCACACCCACCAACACACACCAACACCCACCCACACCCACACCCACACCCACACACCCACACTCACACACACACAAACACACACACACACACGCACGCACGCACGCACGCACGCACGCACGCACGCACGCACGCACACTCACATATGCAATACAATCACGTGGACAGGCAAGCGCAGATGCATGTACATACGCACGCACAATCAAATGCACTCATGCACGCACACTTGCACACAGCCGAGCACACATGGCAAAATTGTTGCAATTGTCATTAACTGATGAACACTTAGGAATAGACAATGATATATTGAGGTTTTATGCTCCAGTTTCTTAATTGGTATTGTACATTATCGTAGAACCATGCATTGGCATCTCCTGACAGCTAAAATGATGACACCACTTATCCTGAATATAGGTGTCGATTTATCTGCCACCCTATAATTCACCGATGACAGAGATGCATTGTAATCAATATATTGTGAAGAAAGGGGCTGGGTAGAAATATACTGATATGGAATACACTAACACAGGAGAGATATGATCATAATGACAACGAAACACATTGTTAGGACTTTCTATAAATGCTGCTCTAAAGTTGTTC
Source organism: Chaetoderma sp. LZ-2023a (assembly GCA_034401795.1). Taxonomy (NCBI): domain Eukaryota; kingdom Metazoa; phylum Mollusca; class Caudofoveata; order Chaetodermatida; family Chaetodermatidae; genus Chaetoderma; species Chaetoderma sp. LZ-2023a. Next base: position 111,448,806 of record CM067369.1, on the reverse strand, counting down.
AAGATAGATTCCTAATTCACTGTATCAAATAAAGCAAGTATCTATTATTGCACTAGTGCAGATACATAGGCTAGATGCCCTTGCTCGTGGTGTATCACGCAAGCAAATTATTAATGTATTTCGCTTGTCGCATAGTAGCCATGGCGTAGTCATTTTATTAGTTCTAATAAGTTGTGCAATAAACTATGTGGATGCACTTTAATGATACTCTCGGGTATTTTAAAGTATTATTTAAAAATAAATTGAATTCTGAACGAATACGCTGTGATGTTTGTCAGTATAATTATGGCATTCTCCACAAATCACAGTAATGAAGCGCTACAGTAATAATGCTACTTTATGTAAACTGATGAAAAAATGAGATTTCATATCAAACGTATCACACTCATGTGGAACTAGGCATAGCTTGAACTTGATATGAACTGTCAGCGAGCATGGTATAGTCAATGCATAAAATAAAAGATATTTCCATCGAGTTGGTATATAAGCGTACGAGTGGATTGATAGACAGAGACATATTCATACATATCTGAAAACAGCGAATACGGCCATTTAAAACAGTGTTCACTAAATGCAAATGGTTGCTTGCTACATCTTATCTGCTCACGCTCCAATAAATTCTTGCCAAATAAGCTTACACACACACACATTATGTCTATCATACCATACATATTTATTATTCTCGTATATGTTCGTTTAGAGAATGCACTGCCGACAACAAAAATCATGCTGACATCATCAAGTAATCATGCTGCCAGTTTAATCCATAGTGACCACGAATCGATGAAGGGAGCATATAGAAGCTGGGCATTTAAGGATACGATTTGAGTTTTCTTTGTTTATAATTGAATACACAGATACACTATTATTCCCTTCCGTATTTTAACAATTCTTGTACCAGCCAGCATGTGCATAAGTACACAGATGCACCATGACACTTTGCAACTGTATCATTGAGCAAATGAGTCCAATCACTATGCCAGTCATATGACGTCATGATCTATTATGTCACATGTAGACTGCCGGCATGATCAATTATGTCCTTCTTCTTCTTCTTCTTCTTCTTCTTTTCGATCGCTGGTATCACACTTGGAGAGCCGTTCTCAAGATGAAATCTGTGGTTTTCTGCAGTTCTTCCACAGGCCCATACAGCTTTTCAAGAAAAGAGGTTGACAAAGACCAGATCTCTTCTCTCAGCAGCTGATACGTACTGCAACATTGAAGTATGTGCTCTGTGGTCTGTTCTGCTTCTCCACAAGGACAAGCGGGAGATGTCGTAAGGTGGAACCGCCTGTACATGTGTTGGTTTAGTCTGTTATGTCCAGTTCTGAGACGAAAAATGGTCACTTGCTCTGGCCTCGAGAGATGATGGTAGGCATCTTCTGATTGAGAGTGTTCTATAGAGTGACTTGATGATAGTCTTCATCTCTGTATGTGTAACCATGTTTTCTGTCTGATTCTCTTCTGCACCCACCTTTGCCATCTTATGTCCTGAATGGCATGATTAAGCCCGTCATAAACACTTAACAGTACATCAAGTTGTATGAACTGTATGTCTTTACTATTTAATACACATTCTGTTGAACATTATGTTAACACGGTTAAATCGTAGGTGAGGCTTAGATATGGATGGGCGGGCCATAAGCGGATTCATCCATTGCGTTGCTGCTTTAGACATTAACATTTCTGAGCAGCAGCATATTATGGCTAATGTACTGCCAAAATAAAGGAACATTACCAGCCACTATCGAGCAGCGCAGTAGTTGACGTATCGCCATTCTGCCGTGCTGTTGAGGCTGGCAATGTGGACGAAATAAAATGACATTCAGGTATTTAACACAACAGTCAGGTTTTGTTCAATGGATTGATGTATTGACCATTAACACGGCCTGATATCGTTCTCTGTCTCCTAGCTGCTGGCAATCATTCTGCATTGATATCTTTCCCAACGTTACGTAAACCATTTGTACGCTGAACTGATTAAATGACTGGAAAGTTGATTCCATCGACTTCCTGTCATGTATTTAGTAAATAGTTATTTCATAGGATTTCTGCAGCATTCTTCCCACGTTTAAGTGCCTTTAATTACGTGTTTCATATTATATCTTTAGACCTCGGCTTGCATCAAATGTATATCGGGATATACATGGCAATATATGGATGTATCACAGCTTTATCCTCTGTGGGTCAATACTTCTACATAGATCACAATTGTTCTATTTCAGAGAAATTGTGACGTACAATTCTATCAAAAAATTAATGGTGTTGAGCGGGAAGTCTATTAAGTGGCATGCTTGTAATTTATACCTTGATCTCACTAATCATTAAGTCTTGACTGTTCTGATGCAGATAGAGTGAGTAGTGCGGATAACGTCGACTATATGCAATGGATGAATCCAAAATGACACTCTAGTATATACGTCATAATTAATTATATCACATGTAGGCTGAGGTCACAATCAAAATTCGTAATGAATGATGTAGCTAAATACGTCGTGAACTTTTCAAAGCCTGTCATGTGTACGAATTGTATGTCTTTGCTATATAGCAACCACAATGTTGAATATTTTGAAACTAGCTTAACTGGACACTGTTGCTGCCATACACAGCAACAGCGCCCATTCGAAAATAGTTTCAAAATATGCAACAGCGTATCCGTGTAGTTTTCTCGAAATTTAGATTCAACAAGTGCAGGGATTGATTGATCCCAACATGGGCAAGACATGGGTAAAGCTTAGCTCCAAATTGCGGGGGCATAGCTAAAACTGGATTCATCCATTACACAATAAGGATGCATTCTTAAACATGTGGCAATTCCACGTAGCGTACCACATGGTGATTGTCCCATTCGGCACATATTACTGGGAATTATGACGTGACAGTGGCGCCAATGTTTTGCAACTGCGGATCGTAATGCATATAGTGACGGCATAAAGAATGGTGAACTTGCTTTCAGCTAGTGATTGCATTCTTTCTAGCTAAATGAATGCGTCATGATAAAAACTCAATTATTCAATGAGAGCACTAAAGATTAAGCTCACTCGCTATACCATTACGAATGTATACTGTATTATTAGAGGCAATTGCCCTGTAGGTGGGGCGGCTTAGAATACACCTTCCGTATCCTCTGCGTGTCGTAAGAGGCGACTAAAGGAGGTAAGGGTGAGGTAACCCTGACAGAAACCTCGGGTGCTGAAGACAGAGGTTCCAGGCCGCACGGCGCACTCTAATAAACCATGGATCCACGCACTTAACGCTAATGATCATGTCGATAGTCACTTACAGGACTGGCGGTATGATCAGCGAACGAAAAGAAGAAGAAGATTACAGGCAATTTCATAACAGACAACTTGTACTAAGCGGAGGCCGTGGGAAACCACTCACGAATACATGCATTAATGCTAATATGTTGTTCATATGTAAAGACTAATCAGCTCATCACCCACACACGCCCCCACCACAAATTTCTTATTTAATAGCTTTGCCATTTCAGACTGTAGTCAACTGTTCTAAGATAAACAAATACCGTATAGACAATTCAGTACATTAAACTTCTGTCTAAGTCTGAGCTCAATTATTTTAGTCCATTGCCCAAACTATTCTTCTCTACATTCTTCCCGATAAGTCGCTTACCTACTTAGCCACATGAGTGTGCTTCATCAGGTTTGCTTGCGTGCCTATGGCACTACTAATAATAACATGATTCAAGGTGACTTGATAATTTTTAGCACCGGTTCCCACTCTAGAAGCGTCTATTATCACCTAAAATGTCCACTACTGTCATTGTCTGAATAAATTTATGATAATGTGAATCGATGCCATGGCAATATACTGGCTCAATAACCGAGCCAGTCATTCCAGTGGTTAAAATAGGTGACCGTTAATACCAGTACGGCAGTACCAAGGTCAATCGCAATTAACCTTTTAATGGGCATGTCGCTGAAGATCAGCTTCTGCAATGGTCCTGAGAAACCAAGAGATGGTTATCACAGAAAATTACCACTGAAACAATCAATCATCGAGCCAGTCATCCCAGTAGTAAAATTTCAAAGTTAGTCTTTTCCTGCCTAACGATTGCCAAATGGACATTTTCTTTGAGAAAAAATTTAAATTTGAGCATTAATGGGTTAAGAAGCTAAATTAAACTGATGCCGTTCATATTCTATACGAATGGTCAATGCATCTGGAAAATGAAATTACATACCTGCTCCAGATATATTTTACCAATTTCTAGACCCATTGCAGGAATTGGATATACATGTATCTCAAATTGGTGTCTGATTGTCCACTTTAATCATTGCAATATAAAATAGAATACCTCATCCCAAGAATCAGTATTTGAGACAGAAGCTTCATAATACAGAATATACTGCCATTGTTTTACTGTGGAAGCGGGTCTAGCTAGAATTATATGCAATAGATAAATCAGAGATTACAGAATCTCGCCTTCCCATATTTTGTCTCGCCCTCCCATATTTTGTCACATTCTAAAAAGTTTCCCCGATGTTTTATATTTTCCTGGATTTTGCTAATTCTTTCGGATTTGCTGGATTTCTTCAGATCATGCCCGACGTCGTAGATTCCTTGTTGCTGGTCACACCGGTACTTGTGTTACGACCTTACTAAAATCGGCTCAGCATTTACAAATCTATCCATAGATTCAGAATTTGACGATGGGCCTTGTATCCAGAACACAGCCAAATTCTGGAAATCGCCTTGCACAATAAGCTCATTCGTTACATTCTAAAATGTGAGCGACGTCGCATCAGCCCCGGACGCACACACGCACGCATGCACGCATGCATGGATGGACCCACAAACATGGTATGAAACAGGCATCATACAGGATAAAATGTGTTACCTACATTTACAAGTGATGATGGAAGTACAAATGTCCATTACAGTAGGATTTGATGATTCACATTCACGTTTTTACACATTTAACCAGAACACCCGCAGTCTCCATTCCCAGTTATCCACCAGTTTCTCACCTGGTATATTGCATGTGTGGGTGTGGGTAGGGATGCACTAAAAGTCATAAACTACTGTCGCTAATCATGCGCACACATTGATTGAAGTGAATGACCACACAGATGTAAGCTGACGCTCACCATTTTAGGAGGTCATTATGCGCATATGAAAAGAAATAAAGTGATTAGTGCGATGGGATGTTTTGATTATTGATATCCACATTCTTCTTAAGAAGTTATGAAAGAAATGATGTTAACACAATACAATAAATAAAATTGAATTGGATTTCCGTTTCAGCTATAATGTCATGGATTAAGCTCGAACTAGCTGCTCAGATTTTCATCACATCTTCATTTTCAAAGTAGATCATCCTTGATCGTTAAGCTATACACCTGGAACTTATGATAGCATCACAAGTAAATTTGATAAGATGCCATTGACATCAGTTTTTCGAACTATTGATTATATTCATTATGATACCATGCTTGTCACGATTTACCCTGTGCCAGTACTATAGCTAATCTAAAATCATTATTTTTAAGCTAATATGCTACCCCGACGCGCATCACCTTGCAGAATGGCGATTTCTGTTCTCGTCTCTGATTAAATAGAGAAACATTGATATAAAATGCATGTTGATTTCTTTGAAAGTTATCCAGTGTGCACTGCCCCGACGCCACATTCTTTGTAACTATTGGCCGTCATATTCGTCGAGACTATTCTTTGTACAGGCAGAGATTTCTCCAAGAGGAGGCCGCCCTCGGTGCGGGCAAATCATCATTCGCCAGTTATAGTCCAGTCAATCTAGGCCAAAAATATTTTAACCCGGAACAAATTGCAACATAATTTTTTTACCTGGCCTAGTGTATAGGGGGCCATCATGTACAACATATCAAAAGTCCTCCAAAATTCCAATAGGGGAAAGGGTAAAATTTGCATAATTATTACCAGATTTGGGCCATTTCACCTGAAAAATCCATTTTTCTTTATTTCTTTAAAACCGGTATGTAATATATGTGTGACTGGGTATTTTTGGACTTTATTAGTAATAAATGAATACGATTGACATATTCTCCACAAATTATTGTGTTATGCCACTTGCATGAATTTACCTAATACCTTCATTGATATTGATACAATACATATTATATTTTATTATGTCACGGTATTGTGTGTTTCTAAGCTAAGCTAAGATGAAATAGTATGGCATAGGTACCTGGTTTCTACTAATTTCATCTTGCATCAATTATCCAAGTCATCTTCCTCAATGAGCGTTATTGAATTCGAGCAACTGAGACCCTTACAGTCTTCGCAGGCGGATGTGCAGCTGAGCCCATGTTTTCTACAGGTGCATCTCTTTGATTCACAGCCAGTTTTGCAGCTGCATCTAAATGAATACAGTAAATCGTCAGGTGCTGCCAGCATGTCAGTCTTACTAGGCAGCATTTGGTGGTTGAGAACTTTCCAGCCCCATTCTGTTGGATCCATATCTCCAGCATCTCTTCTCCAAACTTGAATTTGGTAGTACACGCGAAGACTGTGAAACTTTGCGGATGCGGGTGTTGGTGGTAAATCTCGTGCTTCAACATACTTGGAACTTTTTGCAACCTTCTCCCTGAATCGCTTGTACCGCAAAGCAACTAGACTATCCATTGAAGTGCCATTGTAAAGAATAAGCATTGCCTTCTCACCTGCTTTTATCACGTCATCTTTATTCGCATTACTCATTGTAAACACTTCAGCAATTTGAGAGAGTTCTTTGCAGCACTGGATTTTGCTAAGGGATGCAGATTTTCCAATTCCCTAAAGCCTAGATGTTGAGTCACAGCCAAGGATAGCATGGATAAATAACAGCTGTGAGCACAAACAGAACCCGAGTTTTTCCTTTGCCATTTTGATATTTCACAGTCGGGGTTTCTTTGCATTTTGCTTTGGCTCTGGTCTGAAAAATAGCTGACAGCCATTCATATCAGTATGGTATAGAAGCAACACCAGTAGGTCGGTATCGTCTCCAACAAGAGCAGTATTTGTTGACTTTGAAGCCAAGATAGCCGTTTGCGTAATTAAGACATCAGCATCACCGCTTGCCTTTATCGTTAAGCATCCAGCCTGTTCGAGAGATGAACTTAAGATTGATATGAACCGATGTTTGTTCTGCTTGTTACTAAGAAAATCAGGCTTACTCAGAGTTACAACTGTTTGCGGAGTCAGTACAACAGTTGCGCCTGATCCACGAGTTCGCCTCTTATGTGTTACATCTTTTATGTCTGGGCCTTGGTCATAACCATAAAAAATTACTGTAGCCTTTCCATATTTGCTTATGCAATATTTTACATATCTTTGACAAACATTTGCAAATGTCTCTCCACGCTGCCATGGAACACGGTGTAATAGAGCTCCTCCATCAAGCACATAGTGGACAGAATCTGGAAGGACTGCATCTTCATTTTGAATTAATTTCCACAATGCATCAGCAGGTGCCGGCTTATTTGCTTCCCATGGAAGAGATGAATTATCAAAGAGTGCGGGCGGATGAGTGCACAACTCATACTCAAAATAAGATGATGGATTCCCTTTTGATCCATTTGTAGCAATTAAACTGAGTCTTTGAAATAGGGGTTGTGGATCAATTTGTACACATTCATCATCAATCTTGAGAGATGTTTTGGATGCTAAGGTAATAGCTTGTCTCTTTCTCTGGAACGAAATGCTTGATACACATTGGCCACACATCGAATTAATAATTGATTCTCCAATATCTTTAGCATCGTCAACAGTGACTGATTCATGTGCAGACAATCCACTAACAAGTCCTCTAAGAGAAGGGTCTGGTCCAAATGGATTCAGTTCACTAAGGATTTTGAGAATTTTGTAAGTATCATCCATATCACGCTTTATTCGAGATTGTGTGGAATCTTTGTGTTGTTCAGAAAATAACAGACGATTTACCTGGATAAACTCCTTGGTGAACAGTTTGCATCATGCCAGACCATGACTGTCTCCTTGAACGCAGAAACAAAGAGAAATCCCAGAGGATGTCAATGTCAGCTGTTGGGTCTATTTGTTCCATCGCAGTTAACTCCTTAGAGGTCAATGGGAAGTTCCTGGTATGTTGAGACTCAAAGTTCCTGATACAGATCTTGCCAACTTGCTTGATATCTTCCGTGACCATGAAATTCAGAGCTTAGACAACATTTCTACTTCGTTTATTTGCGGAATGAAGCAGGTAAGGGAAGTTTCATTATTCGGATAATGGCGGTAGCTAAATATGCGAATTTACCCACTTTCCCATCGAGGGATTTTGGAGGACTTTTGATATGTGACACCTGGCAGTCCCATGAATGCCGCAGAAAAGAAATAAATTCTGTTGCAATTTGTTCTAGGTTAATTTGTAGTTTTACTGGACTATTAGGTCGTGAGACATAAACGCATATTACGTATTCATAGTAGTGCGGACGACAGTGCATATTTTCAATACTCCTCTACGCAAGTGTATCTATTTCCGGTTCAAAATAAGAGGAAGCTGTTGTATACATTGATAATAATGTGTATAAAGGTGGTTGCTGTCCAAATAATTAGCAGGCATATGCGAGTGCTACTTGCTACAGTTTTGAAACAAAGCTTCCATTTGAATTGTATGCTCCTGCTGCCTAAGAGAGTAACAACCTTGTTAGATTGGATTCCATATAATCAGCTGGCTTTCAACCATGCTACCTAAGTATCTAAGTATGGTTGATTTTGGCTGTTTACACGATCAGATAGATTGTACAATTTCTTGCACGACGTGCGCTATTGCCTATGGGACATATAACACATTGTACACTCTATCTGATAGTGTAAACGGGGGTTTATACACGTTTTCCATGTAAAAACAAAATATTTATCATAGACAATGTGTGTACATTTCTGTTCGATCACTAAATTACTGAGCAATGTTCGATCTGGCAGCGAAACTTCATGCTAACTTCATTCTACCTTCATGAGAAAGCGTATATAGGCCATTGCTCAATACACTCACCCACCCATGCGATCACATATGCATGTACATCTAACACACATACGTCTCCCCACCCCCACATGGCCGCAAACACGCCTGCTCACCCCAGCCCTGCCCACGCACCCATCCGCCCATCCTCCCGTCTGCCCACGCGTCCGCCCACTAGATACGTCATTCATTACCCATTTTGATTGTGATGTCAGACTACATGTGACATAATTGATTCTGCCATCACATACTTGAGTGACAGACCGGATCTACCCATTGCACATTTACGGTGCATTATTAAGCTCATAGTTAACTGCAAAATATTGCTGCACGGAATAGGCTCATTGGGACATATGGGTATATGATATGATATTTCCTAAACTCATTGCAGCAAATACAATCCACACAATAGCATGTAAACCGTAGATTTTAGTGAATTCACACAGCTAGCACATAATCGCATATTACGTTGCGTCCAGCAAAGATGGTCCATGTTGGACCATGTGCTAAGGGTGCCAGAAGACATACCAGCACAGAGAGCCTTTGAATTCGCTCTACGCGGAGCCAGCAAATACAAAGCCATGAGAGGACGTCATTGCATAAATCTGCTAGGCGGGCTACGAGGTGACCTCAAGAAAGCAGGACTCGGTACACTCAAGTCAAGAATGGACCTGAGAAAGCTAAGGATTTCGGCTGAGGATAACCTACAGTCGGCAAAAGCGAAGAAGGACTTATTGCAGCTGTATGATGTTTCTATTACTACGGCCTCAGAATACAGTAATCATACATACACAGCTAGCACAATGCATGGTGCCTACTAATAAAGGAATCCAATTTGTCACTCAAGTGTTGCCGTAATAATCAATAACGTCACAGGTACCCTGACGCCACAATCAAAATAAGTAATAAATGAGGTAACTAAGTCCGTCATAGAACTTAAATAGTCCGTCAGTTGTATGAATTGTATGTCTTTACCATTTAATAAACATTATGTTGAATATTTGGAAACTAATTTGACTGGGCGCTGCAACGACCCACAGTCAAATTAGTTTCAAAACAGGAGTGGCGTACACAGACTAAGGTGCATTCAGTATAGACTGCAAATATATCCTACAAAAGCTCCAGAGCGGCGCTCACAACGACCATATAACCTTTGCACCAAAAAGGAACTCCACAGGCTTGGAAGACACAGACAAGTTGTCTTAAAGTGGATTCCAACACATTGCGGCATAGGAAGCAATACACTGGGAGACATACTAGAAACGATTGGAAGCGAAATGGAACAAAGCAGGCATGCCTTATCATATCATGAGACCCAAGACCTGACCAAGAACAACATTAAATACAAATGGAAAAGAACGTTGGAATCGGCACAGAGACTCGAGGATAGAGCATCCACTCGCTTGTTAGACGGAAGCAAGTGGTCATCTTCAGACTTCGTTCAGGCCCTGCGGACTGAATGCCTGTCCATGTGACACACCCTCCCAAACAGTAGAGCATATCCTACAGGACTGTTGTCTCTTAGATGAGCTGCATAGAACGACATGCTCTCGGCCTCTAGGTTTAAATGAAGAACTTTGGGCCCTGCTGCACAACTCACCAAAACAGCCGATTTCAATATAGATAGTAATATAATTGTGTTTGAAAAGCTAATAATGTATGGACTCTGAAAGAGAAGTTTCAAAATATTAAGCAGGTTAGCTGTAAAGCTACCACGAAATTGGGACCCGGGTATTTCAGAATTCAGGTTATATGAATCGATCGCAACATGCTCAAAGCATGTGCGCAGCTTAGCTAGAGGTGGACGGGGCATCACTAAACCTGGAATCGTTATTAGCTGCTTAGAGTAAGAAATTGATAAACTCATCTCAAGTTGAATTCTCTCAAACCAGCTCTCAGAATAAGATATAAGACACCTGTTTCGAAATGAAATTAAAAAGACCAATACAGCTATCTAAAACAAATTATGGCAAACTCAAGCAAGCTCTCCGACAAATTATCCAAATATCGATGTAATCTTGGTAACTGAGTTTTGCAAATTTTTTTCTAATTTTCTAATTTTTTATCGGATGTTTTCGGATCAGGCCCAAAGTTGTGAAATCCTCCATTATGGTCAAGCCTGCCCTGTGCTACAATCTGACCAGTAGTTTCCGCGATATCCATAGATCGAGAATTTGATCCAATCCGGATCAGTATCCTTGTATCAGGATCATAACCAGTGATCACAATCGATTATTTAAGAATACAGGCGAGTACTCGATTTATAAGCTTGGGTACAAATTACCAAGATATAACAACAAAAGCATATAAATGACGAAAGCTGCAATGCTGTTTAGAAATGTCCATTTGCAGGTCAAGAGAAGGTAATTTTTTGCAAATGTATCACTTGAATTCTCGAGGCAGTCATTCCAGTGATGGATTTTCAAAAATACTCTTCTCTTGGCCTGCAAGTGGATATACATTCACTGAGAAAAACGTTAATTTTCATGACTGATCTCATTAAAACGTAATTAAAAAGTTGGAATCGAAATATTATATGCAATAGAAATTATTCATGATTATTCGATTATTTAATTTCTAATCATATAAATTCACGATTTAAAAATTAATCGTGATTTTCGATTTAATCACATAATCGCACACGCCTACATGGCGGATTATTGAGCCGCTACACGTAGTTAGCACGTTATTAACTATTATTAAACAACAAAATCCGTAATCTGACAGACTTTACGAGACGTTCAATCTAGCCTCACCTGATCAAAGAATGTTAATTTACCATACAGAAGCCAAACAAAAACATATGTAAGGAGACACACTTTGGGATCATTAGTCATGCTACTTGTGTGTTCCATTTAATTGGGAGTTCCAATATCTGACCATGTTTATTAGATCGCTATTGATTTTATCCTGCCATAATGGAACGTTATCAAACACGATCTAGGAAACCATAAGATCTGTTTCCTGGATGACAAAGGGAAGCGGAACAGAATGAGGCCATATCCAGTCAAGCGGTGATTGTTCTGATTGTAGGATAATGGAGTCACTGCCAATGTTCCGTAACATAACACTCTGAGATCAGATATCCCCAGTCGAGCAATGCATGGATTATTTGCAATTTCATTGTAAATCGGCTATATTGCTGTTATTTAGTAGGCCAATACGATAGCCACTCCGTGCAGGCAACTCCTCATCTCCTGCACTGCACATTCGCAGAATGATAAATTAAGGCGATACATTTTATTACATAAACAAGCTTAACCCGAGTTGTGTTAAGTTAAACTTTTAATTGTCAAACTGGCCAATAGGCCGACGCAGTGGTGGTGACAAACGTGCATTTACAGGCCAAAAGAATACTATTTTTGAAAATTTACCACTGGAAAGATTGGCTCGGTTACCGAGCCAGTCATTCCAGTGGTAAATCTTAAAAAATAGTATGGTCTTAGCCTACAAATAGGCACTGGCTAGGCTGAATTTTCTATATTCTTAACCATTAATCCGATGACCCGGACCACCAAAACACGGCATCTGTAGAGGTCATGATGAATGCCCATTTGCAGGACAACAGAAAATAAGTATTCTTGTAAATTTAAGTACGAAAATTATAATCTTCTTGAAAAAGATCTAGACCGTTAAAGAGTTAATTGATATGAGTAGCACTTCGAGCGCTTTGGGCCGCTGCTGACACATGAGAGGGGTTAATATATTCATGTCTATAACATTCATGAATTCATTCCATATCATTTGATATCTAACTAGTGTATCATCACAGCGTACATTCACATGAGAGTGACGTATGCCGTACCCAATATATTTTTGTACCCGTTACCAACACGTGGTAAGGTAATAATACTGATCAAAGGTTGTAAGAAGAAATATGTTCAATTTCAATGAAACCTGAGCTGCATCAAGCCTATTTTGGTCCCAGCGCTAATTAGTTGGGGGGGGGCCTTATCGGGTAGGTCAAGGAAGAAATGGCTACTAGTGCTGCTGCTGCTGCTGCTGCTGCTGCTTCTGCTGCTGCTACTACTACTACTACTACTACTACTACTACTACTACTACTACTACTACTACTACTACTACTACTACTACGACTACTACTACTTCTACTACTACTACTACTACTACTACTACTACTACTACTACTACTACTACTACTACTACTACCACTACTACTACTACTACTACTACTACTACTACTACTACTACTACTACTACTACTCCTACTACTACTACTACTACTACTACTACTACTACTACTACTACAACTACTACTACTACTACTACTACTACTACTACTACTACTACTACTATTCTTTTTTTTTTTTGGGAAAATCCGACGCTGACGCAGTCGGACAAACTTCATGGGGGAACTCCTTTAAAAAGCCTTTCAAACCCCCAGAAAAAATGGTGAACTAGTAAGCCTGATTAATATTACACCAAAACAAAAGATAAATAATGACCATTAATACAATCTATAAATACATATGGCTTAAAAAGTATAGATACAAAACAATAGGCTGATAAAGATACGATAGCAAAACAAAACTTAACAAAGGCATTACTATTCAACCCAGGTGTAGTAGTAGACCCGTGTGGCGAGTGCAACTATCCAACACATGAAAAGTGCCTCGTCAATCAATGACAAATAAGTCAATCATTGACACCAGTGGGCTGATTCTTTAAAGATCAGCGGGCGTAGTAGCATTTGGGTAGTATAATACATATAGTCGGCAGAAAAATTACAGAAAAATAGATGGCGCTCTTGTTTACATTTTCGATTTACTTTATTGTAAGGTTTTGTAAATTACCATTCAATCCATGTGTGGTAGTAGGCCCGTATGGCGAGTGCAACTATTCAACAAATGAAAAGTGACTCGTCAATTAATGACAAATTAGTCAATTATTGACGCCAGTGGGCTGATTCTTTAAAGATCAGCGGGCGTAGTAGCATTTGGGTAGCATAACATATATAGTCAGCAGGAAAATTACAGAAAAATAGATGGAAATAGATGGCACTCTTGTTTACATTTTTGATTTACTTTGTGGTAAGGTTTTGTAAATTACCCGGGAACAAATAACCCTATAAAACCCTGTGCAAGTTTCTAAAACTACCCAGGACGATTTTATAATTCAATGGCAACTTACTTTATTGATTGATTATTAAATTACCCCAGTCTGTTTATTTGCTAACATGAATTATTAAACATAACAATATCAAAGTGCAGACTAAAAAGAATTAGAGGACACAGATTAATTAAAAGACACAGATAAATCAGCTGTACTAATTAAATGATTTAAGCTAGTGCAGGCTCATTTATTTATACAGTTCCCAACTCTATTGAAACTATGTTTGTTTTGCACCATATGTCCTTGAATACCTTTTCTTTACCATGCTGCTTTAATCTAAAATATTCGCATGGAATATGATTCAGCAGCAATGAACAAAATATTGCCTTTATTACTCTATTGTGATTGCCCATAGATGAATTTTTTGTCTGCGCACACCGATGTTTCCAAATGGCCCAAACACCTATGGCTAGCATTGTTATTAAAATAGTCCTTTCAGACTTTATGCTATTTACACCGCCTGATCCAAATTCTCTAGATAAGACTACATGCGTTTCTAGAACAATGGGCTTTGCTCCAAATTGTGCCAAGATTTGGCTGATATAGTCCCAAAATTGTGACGATATTGGACATTCCGCAAATAATTGCTAGATTGTTTCCTCGTCTGTTTGACATAAGTAACACCTATCAGAAGTCGTAATATTGCACTTGTATGTCAAGTGTTCTACCCATAGCCGTCGATGTAGTAATCGCCACAAAAAATCACGAGCCATATTTGGTATGTATGGAGAATTTAAGATTTTCCATACATTTTTCCAACTGGATGGTTTATAGCCTGAGTCATCCCATCTCCTAGTTGCTATGGGAGGTGTTACTTGTTTTCGTCTCATAATGTGGTACCACTCCTTGGATCTCATCTTGTATTTTAACATCTCATCATCAAGAACTAATGCAGGTTGTGGAGTCAAACTATTATTATTTACATTTGGCAGATGAAACCATTCAATTGGTACAGCATGTTTTATTTTATTTAGCAACCGCTGGACATCTATATGCCTCATATGTGTTTTTCTAGCTACTTCTTGCATTGAAATCCATTTACGTGTTTGAGGGTGTATCATATGAGATAAATGTTGAATGCCATATTTTGCAAAGGACGGTAAATAAAGTACTGCATTGTTATAACATATATTACTATTGCCCCACAATTGATGTTCTAGTACTTCCTTCCAGCACGTAGGTGGAGGCATGTATCTGTCAAATATTTCTAACTCCTTAACTTGATCTTTAAACACATCTGGTATCATTTGGCTATTCGGAGGTGGCTTCTTTGAGGTAAAAACATGCTCCGCCAGAAATGGTTCTACAATTCTCTCCATGAGAGCTCGTGAAACACGTGCCCACGTCTCATCTGATGTAATAAGATCATTCACAGATTTTAACCTTAAAGAAACACATTTCACTTTAATATCAATCAAATCAAGTCCTCCTTCTAACTTAGCATTATTGAGAATACGATGGGAAACTAAATTATTCTTTTCTTCCCATATGAATGACAATATCAACTCATTAACCTCCTTTTCTACATGTTTTGGCATGTGTACAACAGATGCTGTATACCATAGCCCAGATAATACCAAGTTGTTGACAACAAACACTCTACCAAAAATTGAAAGACGACGACACTTCCATTTGCTAATATTCTCTTAAGCTTAGACACTCGTTCATTCCAATTTTGTGTTATATTCGGTTTCCTGCTAAAATTGATGCCTAACATCTTAATGGTATCATTAGACCAATTGATTTCAAGTGGCTGGTCATTCCGCTCTTTCCATGGCCCAAAAAATAATCCTATGGATTTTCCTTGATTGATTTTCAAACCAGATGCATTTTGGAACTTTTCTAGTACGTGGTTTAAAATTGCAAAATCATTGTTTGAACTAGCAAACACAGTTGTGTCATCAGCATATTGTGACAGCTTGGGTGGTCTTTCTATGCCACGAATACATATGCCTTGAAAGTTATTATTTTGTCTCAATGCTGTGCCAAGGGATTCCGTCACAATAACAAATAATAATGGCAATAGGGAACACCCCTGACTAACACCACGTTCTAAGACAATTTCTCTGGATAATTGATTGTTCACTAAATAGCTACTCTTGATATCCGTATATAAAATCTTAACCCATTTAATAAAGTTTGAGCCTAACCCAAACGATTGCAAAGAATTAAAATGAAAATCCCCATTCCACACGGTCAAATCCCTTTTCCAAGGCAATCACAGCTGAAGGGGTGCTATCCTTCTCAACCAATTGTATAAGGTCTCTTATTAACATGGTATTGGTTAAAATTGTCCTCCTAGGTACAGCACATGTCTGCTCTGTTCCAATGATTTCTCCTAAAACACTACCTAGTTTCAATGTTAGTGCTCTGGATATTATTTTGTAGTCTACACATAGTAGAGAAATTGGTCTGTAATTCTGAATTAGACGTCTGTCATTTCGTTTATATATTAGCCTTACGTATGCCCTAGCCATACTTGGTGGTAAAAAGCCTTTAAAAAATTTCAGTGGCTAATTCTTCCATTATTGGACCTACAAGGTGCCAAAACGTTTGGTAAATTTCAACTGGAAGGCCATCACACCCCGGTGATTTTTCTAGTTTCATACCTTTAAGGGATTTAGTTAAATCTTCTAGTGTTATGGGTTGATCACAAAATTCACTGCCTGTGTCTGACACCTTTTTGTCTATATTTGCTAACAAATCCAATTTTGCATCTTCATCAATTCCCTCTGACGTGTACATTGACTCATAGTAATTGCATACAATAGTACTCATTTCATTGTTGGTAAAGACGGTTGATCCATCCTGCATGTTTAATGAGCACATCACCTTATCCATTGCCCGTGCTTTTTCTAATGTGCAAATATATCGGGTTGGCTTTTCCCCTTCTGCGTGCATCTGGGCTCTTGCTCTAATTTTTGCACCGTCAAACTCATATTGTTCTATATCTCTTATTTTACTTTTAATTTTAACCAGTAATTCATAATAATTATCTTCACCATTATTTAATTTAGCATTAATTTTCATCAGTGATCGATGAAGTGTTTTCTTGCGTTTGCGTGTTTCCCGTGCTTTTCTATTAGCATACTTTCGGGAAACATACTTTAAATCCAGTTTTACATCCGCGCACCATTGCAATGTGCTCTTATATGATGCTTTCCTATTAATCCAATGTTGCCAACAACCCTCTATATTATTCTTATAAAATTCTTCTCCCAACAGTGTTGTGTTTAATTTCCAAAACCCAACCCCTTTTGTTACCAAATCAGCATTGGAAAAGGTTACACAAACCATGTTATGATCTGAGAATGCGACTGGCTTAATATTAACATCTCTCCAGTACCCTGTCAACAAACTATTCACATAAATTCTGTCGATCCTTGAACCAACTTTCCCATCTGCCGAAAAACATGTAAGATCTTTACCATGAGGTTTTGATATTCTATAGGTGTCAACTACATTTTCATTATCACATATTTCTTTTAAGAGTGCATGTGATGTATCAGTATAAGTTGAAGTTGCATTCCTGTCATTTTCTTAGTCTATGACACAATTAAAGTCACCACCCATTACTAAGTTTTCAGTGATGTTATCTAGTGCTGTTGTAGACATCTCATTAAAAAAATTACGACGTAGTTGATGAGATACAGGTGCATATATATACAGCAACGTGAAACGTGTTTGTTGTATATCTAGCGTGACTCTCACCCAGCGACCATTTGCACCTGATACTGAAGAGATTATATTTTCATAGGCTGAACAACGAGGGAGTATAACAATTGCTACGCCCGCACTATTATCTTGAGATAACGAATAGAATATTCTGGACCCAGAAATATTTTCTAAATTATCGTATAATTCTGATTCTGAATTTTTGTTTCCTGTATCAAAGCAATGTCAATCAACTCATTTTTCAGAGTCTCTAGTAAGTGACGTTGCTTTATGTCACTATTTAAGCCTCTACAATTGAGTGTGCAAATTAGCATAAAATGTAATAAAATGATGTGTATAACCGCCATTATTAAGCTAACTAGATTTTGTTTTTTTCGACCCTCTCTTAGACCACTTACCTATTTTACTCGCAAACGCTGCACTACTTAGCTCAACTTTTTCCAAATGCTTAAATTTTAATATATCTGAATCATGACGCAGATGCCTATGTTTAACCCCTTTTGCCGTCACATATGGAACTAACACCTCTCCTGTCTCTGACCTGTACATGCCCATTTCATCGGCTGATTTAGAACTCTGTGTTTGAATGGATATATCGGATTAAGCGACTGACATATTATCGTCTTCTACATCACTTTCCTCTATTTCTGATTCAGAACTCTCTCCATCTTTCTGTCACTTTGTTCCACTCAATCGATCCGAGAC
Source organism: Chaetoderma sp. LZ-2023a (assembly GCA_034401795.1). Taxonomy (NCBI): domain Eukaryota; kingdom Metazoa; phylum Mollusca; class Caudofoveata; order Chaetodermatida; family Chaetodermatidae; genus Chaetoderma; species Chaetoderma sp. LZ-2023a. Next base: position 111,430,339 of record CM067369.1, on the reverse strand, counting down.
ACCAATTACTTTCTCTATATTATTTAAATCGTCTAGATTGAGTGTACTCAGTGGAAAATCAAAGTCGGTTTCAGTATCTTGCGACCTGAATTTTACTTGTCCTAAATTAATAGGGTATTGATCATCATCTTCAACTTGTGTGGAATTAGTCTCTCTGACATCAGACTTGGATTGACTTGTTACTGGAGTAAGACTTAGCCCCTCATCTAGAACCTCTATTTCATCGCCTGCAACTACAGCGATTGGATGCTTAGTTTTTTCACCATGCTTCTCATTAACATGGACTTCAGCTACAATCTCAGCAACTACTGGTTCGATGACATTTTCTTTAGCAACGTGCTTCCCATTAACATGGATTTCAGCTACAATCTCAGCAGCTACCGGTTCTATGACATTCTCTTTAGAGACAACTTGCTCTGCACTTTTATCAGCACCCTTTTTGACATATTTGTTCTGCGGGCATCGCCACTTAAAATGATCAGATGATCGACAAACTAGACATTTGTTTTTGTTATGGAAATCTGTTGCAAGATGTTCTGTGCTTAAGCAGATTCTACACTCTTTGATTTGCCCCCTGTACCATAATGGCAAGATAAATCGACCATCTATCGTGACCTTACTTGGGAGAGGTTGTTCTACCTTTTCGAACCAAATTCTTCTGATGCCATTTTCTAAGGTTCGATCAAATGGATAGATATGTCCACTTTGCCATACTTGATCTATTCATTGATAACCCTTTCATCTGGTATCTCTAATGGAACCTTCATCTTGACTAATAGACGATCAGAATCTATTTCCTCCACATTACTCACCCTTCACGACAAGGACCTCGTCGAGCAACTTTTCCTTCACACTTTCACTAACTACGGTGACATTCCATACAGATTTGGAAACGTTAATGAGACCTTGAAGGACCCGTGGCCCTGCCCCAACTACATCCTTCAACCCATGATACACCTCAATTGCCGAAACACCCCAAGCCTTTGTCGTGATTTAAAGACTCATACGCTTATAAGACGTTGCCATGGTGTTTTAATAAAAGAGGAAACCCATACTACTACAATATATAATGGGTAATACAATTAAATAATACCAAGACGTCCTGACACCTACCAACAAATATACGAATAGATAGTACAGTCGTATATTTGTTAGTTTGAACCACTTTATAAGTGGTTCATTAACACCTAACCGATTAAAGTGGTTTCCCAATGCATACTAACATATTACAGTCATATATTTGTTAGTCTGTTCGAGTTGACCGGGCACAGCCAACTGACTATAAAGATTTATATAATCAAAGTACTAGGCTTGCGCTTAAATATGACAAGGAATAAAATCAACTCACTCAAGCCATCTTGCCTAAATATAATGCGCTAGCCAACGAACTATAGAAATAGCATACTGACGCGGGAAGAAATGTATTGCATTGACTACAGTAAGAGGCGTCCTATTAAATGGCGGAATCCTCCAGCAAAGAGGAGTGCCTTTAGCAAATGGGGACACAAAATCCGCTCCAACCAAGACAAAAATTAACAAATTAAACATAAAGTTTGAAAGGAAATACTAATACGAAATATATGTATAAAATTTATCTACAAAATCGCGCTAGAAACTAGCAAATTGGGGCAGCAATTGCAGAGCTAAATAAACGCGTGCGTTCACTTCGACTACTACTACTACTACTACTACTACTACTACTACTACTACTACTACTACTACTACTACTACTACTACTACTACTACTACTACTACTACTACTGCCGCTTCCGCTTCTGATTCCGCTACCGCTACCGCTACCGCTACCGCTACCGCTACCGCTACCGCTACCGTTACCGCTACTACTACTACTACTACTACTACTACTACTACTACTACTACTACTACTACTACTACTACTACTACTACTACTACTACTACTACTACTACTACTCCAAATATGTTATTGTCAATATGCTGTCGAATATTTTGAAACTAAGTACACCAGCAATCACTCAAATTGGTTTTAAAATATTCAACAGCTTATTTAAATCATGACTGTAAAGGTGAAGTTCTGGGATTACTGGTAGAATGCGAAATGTATGATTACTCTTTTCTGCGCCTGCAGTATATTGCACTCAGCCAAATTCTTTATTCTTGATCTGAGGTACCGAATCCTGCTTTCATGTTTATGCAATGCCATCCTCTCCTAGCTTTATATTTTCTGGCTGTCAGTAGGGCGTATTCCACGACTAGGCGACAAATGTTTAAGAAATTGTATGCGAAAACGTGTGCGAAAACGGAAGAATCGGGTTGAACGATATAAATAAAACAGGAAACTGTCAAATACGATGTGACACGTCACTCCCCATTGTAGTACGGACCGAAGTAACAGTCCTAGAGATCCCTAGCACACATGCGCGGGCGTCAAAGATTGCCTACCAATGCGCGTTAGCGTGTGGAGAGAATGGCATCTTATGAACACTCCACGTCTGTGTTCGTAATTTCTTAAAAATAGACCCTCCTCATCGTTCTTGGAAAGGGTCATTACCAGAATGAAACGAAGATTCAGAATATTTTTACAGAGACTACCACCAGGTGACTTGTTTGCACACTGTCGGTCTGAGGGGGATGCTCTGTGGTGGTGACCATAATGGACACCGAGCATTCTCGCCAGACTCGAAACGCTAGGTGACGGATAGAGACACATATTGTCATTTAACTCTACGGTGACTGGGTGCGGCCTTTGAGCCCTCCACGCCTTCACAGGAAGGTCGCCGTAGTTGGATATCTGTTTCTCTCTCCCAACCGTAAATAGATACATTCTTTCCAAATGCCCAGTGTCGTTATTTGTGGTCATGATGCGGTATGTGACAGGATCGTCATAAGATTCTGAAACTACCACCAGGTGACTTCTTTACCCTCTGTCGGTCTGAGGGGGATGCTCCGTGGTGGTGACCATAATGGACAACGAGCATTCTCGCCAGACAGACCTATATGTTAAAGATAGGAAAAATATATAGCCATTTGCGGCCACAACTTGATATTTGTAGACCTAAAAACTAACTGTTAGAGTAGGTTCTAGCAAGAAGGCCCGCATAAATAAAGTGGCAACTACAAAATAATATCTTTAACTCGCATAAGATCATCCGCTCCACCTTCACGTAAACCGGTGTGCATCCCAACACTTTTAACTACACTAGGGTGAATCACTTTTTCATTTTTAGCATAGTTTGAATAGGAGAGTGGCCCATTTTCCCATCTCTCCTCCTCCACTTCGTCGTTGTTGACATTTTCCTGTGACAGAAGCCCGGGCGAGGCACTTTGTTCTCGCAGGCAAAAGCTTTGCCCGCCTGAGATTATATAGCTTATATTAAGTTTACTAAAGTGACCCCGTTAGGCCTCTCCTTTGCGGGGATACCTCACGGAATATACAGATCCAAGATCTGTGAGGTACCTCTGGCGAGGACCAGGTTAAACAATAACACCATTCCGCTCTTACATACTTTTTATCTCCATTAGAAGCAAACGAGTACCATTGTTTGGCTCTAATATTTAATGTCTCATGTCTAAATTTTATAATTACCAACATACCGGTGGCACCAACAGCCGGGATGAAACGGTGTGGTTTAACTTCCGCGACGATGGTCGCACGGCCCCACTGGAATGTGAACATTCCACCGACTCCAGAGGTCGGTCTATATAAGAACCGGAGAGACACGAGTCCCGATCCGTCACCCCGAGACCAGCTAATCAGCATCCTCAACCCAACGCACCGTGTACCTGCGGTGCCGCGGAATATGAGGGAGTCACGGACCAGCGCGCACCCCCGGAGGCTACACCATGATGATGATATCTCAATGTTTATGCTATCACACACTCACAGTAAGATGTATGAACCCACCCACCCAATCACCCACCCACGCGAATGTATATGCCTAAGCGAACACACATACACGTATGAATGATCACACTCGCATGAATCGGCGCACCTATATAAAAGAGCGAATACACGTACGTACACTCAAGTACACTAACAATGTACGTATCAACCCAACAGTTTTCATACCATACGTTTTGATATTTTCAAGCACGCATGCACGCGCGCACGCGTGCATACGCACATGCGCGTACGCACACACACATGCACGCACGCACGCACATACGTACGCGCATATGTATTCACGTATGCATGCAGTCGCGCAAACCAAAATACAGATCATATCACACATGACTAAACAAAGTCTTGAATAATGGCTGTATCCATATATTGATTTTAGTTGTTGTTTTTGTCGTTAGCTGAAAACACCCGGGAATGGACAATGATTTATTGATACTTTCTGCTCCAGTTTGTTAATTGATATGGTACATTATCGTAGAACCAGGCATTGGCATATACTGACAGCTAAAATGATGGTATCGCTTATCATGAATATAGGTGTCGATTTATCTGCCAGCCTATAATTCACCCATGACAGAGACGCATTGTAATCAATATATTGTGACGGGAGAGGCGAGGTAGACCTGATATTAATATGGAATACACTGACACAGCTGCAGAGCTATTCATAATACCAGAGAAACATATTGTCAGTAATTTCTATGCATGCTGCTAAAATGGTTCAACCTAGATTCCTAATTCACTTTATTACATAAGTAAGCATATACTAAGTAATTTATTGCTACAATACGGTTGTTTCCTAGTCGGTCTAGCGATGACGTAAAAATACGTGTTATGCCGTTTTAAAATGTATTACTATTATGAAGTCGCATAATGCAATTTGTGGAGCAATTTTATTGGCTCACTCCGGCATTTTAAAGGTTTAGGTAAAACCAATTTCAATTCTGATATAATACGAGCTTTTGTTTGTCTGTATATATTTTTTGTTCATTTGTCAGAACTCAAAGCAATAAAGGGATACGGCGATAAAGATAATTTATTTATAATGGTACATCGTTTCCATTTCGAATATAACGCATCGCCCTCAGCTAGTAAGACTTCAATGGAGGATTCCACTTTATCCATCAATCATATGATGTCATAATCAACTACGTGACATGTAGGATGACGTCATAATCAATTACGTCATGAATAGCGTATTTAACTTTGTCACGAACGCGTATTGATGATGGACTAAGCGTTGTTGTACGAATTGTATGGCTTTACTATTTAATACGCATGCTGTCGAACAGGCACCAACGGCACCCAATCAAATTAGTTTCAAAATATTCAACAAATTACTTGAATAGTTTTCTGGAGATTGATAGTCATCGAGTTCACGAGCGAAGTGTGGCTGGAGCTTAGCTAAAGACGGGCGGGGCATAAATAAGACTGGCGCCCTTCAGAATTTGATATTTTGAAATGGCATCAAGCATGATATCATCAATGTGTAAAATAAGAGATATTTCCGTGTTTTCTTAGCATCGCATATTAATGCATGTGTTTGAAACTTATATCTCAGTATCCATTGCAAGCTAATCTATTTGGTGGGGATGCGCGTGCACTGATAGACAAAACAATATTCAGAGACAGACCTGAATACAGTAACACTTATCTATTCTGGAGTATATATTGACAATTTAATCATTTACTGGTCGATTTTGGTTAAGACAATTTCATTTCTCTTATAGAAAAATGTAAATTTCCATGGTATAGATCAGTCCTACCTGTGCCCGACGAGACTCACAAGATTGAAACTAGTCGTGTAGTGGATGAGTCTATTTTGTGTGAATAATTTATTAATCTCATAACTCTAATATCACATATAATTGCTATGTAATTGGTATCATGGCTGGTTCTGAAATGGAAATCAATATCCAACAAGGACACTTAGAATACGCGTACAATGCCAAAACATAGTCTGTTAATTGATAACACAATGGACCTTTCCAGTTTATCAATCCATCATATGACGTCATAATCATCTATGTAGCGTGCAGGATGATGTCATAAACAATAATGGCATGAATGACTCGACGTAGTCCGTCGTAAACGCTTAATAGTCCGACACGTTGTACGAATTGTGTCTTTACTATTTAATAAACATTTTCTATGAAATTTATAACTAGTTTGACTGGGCGCGGTTGCAACCATAGGCGGCAACAGCACCCAGTCAAATTATTTTCAACATATTAAATTACTTACCTGTATAGTTTTCTGGAAATTGATAGTTAAGGATTTCAGGGATCGATCGATCCCAACACAAATCGATCAAGATTTGGTTGGAACTTATCTAGAGATGGGCGAGATATAGCTAAAACTGGAAATGTCCATTAATGTGTTCCATGGTTTATATACTACATGCGAAATTCAACAGAAAACACCATATGATACACGCGTCGACTGAGTAGTGGTGTCGGAATAAAAATGATACCACCTCCCTCAACTGGCCGCCGTTCGGCGATCCGTGGCCCCCACCGCCCTCTCAATCCCTGGGGCATAGGGTTGTTGAGACATGTGGTTGGGGTATGCCTTTAGATGGAGGCCCCCAGGGTTGTTGAGAAAGGTGGTTGGTGTATGCCTCTAGATGGAGGCCCCCATGGATTGAGAGGGCGGTGGGGGCCACCACGGATCGCCGAACGGCTGCCAGTTGACGGAGGTAGTATCATTTTAATTCCGACACTACTACTACCACACATAATAGGGTCTGAACACCCATTTAGAAACAAGCCTCCCTGTTCGCCCTAGATATGCCAGCTGCTCAGAAGAGATTGCCTCTACCTCTAGATGGAGATAGGAGCTACGGTTCTCCCGGACATGGAAGGCCGTGGCGAATATAAAACTCCCGTGCGGAACCCACTGTCCGGGAGAACCTCCTCAGGATACCGGCCAGTGGCTGGCCTCTCTCTCTCTCTCTCTCTCTCTCTCTCTCTCTATTCTGACGGGTCGCGGGTGGTCTTTATTTAACCTGGTCATATTACCCCGGCCCTAGTGTCTTACCTAGTTTGGAAATTTGAGGTAAGTTCTAGCGAGGTCTTTAGAGTGGATTTGAACCCCAGTCTGCAGCCTGGGAACCATATGCAATTCAACAACTCTATTGATTGACCCACTGCAACACCACTAAAATCTCACCTCTTAGTAATCTTATCTCTGAGCGTGAGTTGTGAAATAACTGTTACTGCGTTATCTCGAAGTGACGTCAAGATCTAGAGTGACCGATAAGCGCAGCAATACAGCAACGTGAGAACACATGACTTATCAGCTATAATTACTAATGCATACATGGTCGAGGTAGTTAATGCGTTGGTTCAAATCCTCGTTTTGTGTTATTAGCAAACTTTAAAATCACAGGTTCAAATCTCGCTATGTGTTAATGGTAAAGATGTCTACAATTACTCTTTACCGTTACCCGAGAAGCATGACATCACGTCAAGACCAACTCGCAAATCCCATGAATGCAGACCACAGACGCTCGACTGGGCCAAAGTCAAGAATAGTAGTTTATTTAGCCCACCTTCCATGCGTTAACACCCAATTAGACACAGCATCGATAATGGTATACCACATGTGAATGCACAACCATACATTACGTGTACACACTCACAACACTCAACTGTGTGTACACGCTCATCTATAAACAATATTACACACAATGGGCCTGATCGCCTTGTGATCAACCCCACACACATCTGAACGCCCATTTAGAGGCAAGCATCCACTATCACATCGACACGACGGACCCCCACAGGTTCCAGATACTGATCGCCAGCACCACACATAATAGGGTCTGAACGCCCATTTAGAGACAGGCATCCACAGTGATATACACCATGATTACTGCTGCACAGCTTCGCGCTATTGCAAAGCAATTCGGCCTTAGAGGCTACTCTAAGGTCAAGAAAGCCGACCTGCTCCAGATGATCTGACAGGCCCATGCCGAGGAGTTGCAGAAGCGACTCTCCCGAGCAATGAAGATGGGAAGGTTTCCGGTGCTTACCAAAGATGATCCTTGGAATCCCCACAAGAAAGCGCAGCGGATACGTGAGCTTTGTCAGTTGGACGAGGAGGTGACTGCTAACTTGTAGGCCAAGACTGTAGCAAGGCGGATGGTGGACCATCCACTGGAGCGCTTACCTCCCCTATGCAGGATCACTAAGCGAGTGATGATGGGGCCGAGGTCTGAACCTGAGTCCGGAGCATGAGACGAGATGGCGAACACATTCTCGACCATCGTCTCGCGAAAGGGAGACAGAGAATAGAGGACGCCGGTCAGTATGCTGGACATTTTTCAGAGGTCTAGAAGGAGACCTCACAGGCCAGATCATGCAAACGATCCAGCAGACTGTCCAGAACGCCTTCTACCTCCGCTACACCCATACCTATCGCATCCATCACATCGAAGACGGTAGGGTAATGCTGTTCCACAAGAATGCTCCATGGATCCCGTGGCTGAACACGATAGGAGCAGCTCAGGACTGTGTGGCAGCAAGAGAGCAAGCCCGCCTCGACACACAATATCGATCGACCCAACACCAAGTGGGCTTTCGTTAGATCAATCAACGTTGATGTCAGGGCTGTCATCGACTGCCAACCTCTGCTTGGGACAGGCCCCCTCCCAGACTGGCTACGACAGAAGAAGAGTATGACTGCCCTAGACACCTACAGGGACAACACGTGTCTCTGGAGATGTCTAGCAGTCTACCGAGCAGCGAGAGCTGATAGAAGTACAGCTCCTGCATGAGAGCTTGCCACACAGTTCTACGGCAAGATAGGGACAGTACCTGATGTCCGCAATACCTCGCTGGATCAGCTGGACAAGGTAGAGTTCTTCGCCAAGAGCAGGATTCGTGTGTATGAACCAACCGAAGGGCACCTGGCACTTGATCAGGCAAGTGGCTCACTACCGTGACACCATGACCATCGGATTGTGGGACCACCATGCCTTCTACATCAAGAACATCTCCAAGCTGGCACATACACTAGTCTGCAGTCACTGTCAGCAGAGGTTTACACAGGCATGCAATCTTCAACGCCATGCTGATCACTACATGTGGCAAAGCAACAATCGTGTGTCCTGGCAAGAAGGTTGAGGCGCCACAGTCTGCATATGAGAAAGCCTTCTATCCACCCCAACCATCCAGTTCAGCGGCTACTTGTTGGATCGAGTATTAGTCGAGAAACAGAGGCGTACATGTACACCATGTAGATTGTGGGCACGGTGGCGAGCGTTGGATCGAGGGTGCTCCCATAGATGATTATGATCCGACCACCAACACCGTTTACCAGTTCCATGGCTGTTACTGGCACGTGTGCCCACAACACCAGCGAGGTGAGGATGCCGAACAAAGATACCGCAAGACAGTCCTGAGAGAGGAGAAGTTGAGAGCATCTGGATGCACGATTGTGGTACAGTGGTAGGGCTGTATAAAAATCTGTCCACGTGTCCCTAAACGAGTTCGGACTGTCCCATACTCACACTTCATAGTTTACGACTTCGAAGCACTCCTAGATGGTATCAAGACTCGTCCTACGGAGTCTCTTGCGATCGAAAGTACTCACATACCTATCTCTGTGCCAGTTGGCTGCTCCTTAGATGGCGCCACGAGTGAGCCCACTCACCTCTGCAATCCTGACCCAAAAGAACTGATCAGAGAGGTCATGCTGGTGATCCAACGGCGAGCATATCTAATCCGGACAATGGTTATGGCACAGTACATACTGACAGACCTGGACAAGCTCCCAAAGTGACAGCAGCGACTGATCAACGAGTGGTGTGACCAAGTGCCTGTACTGGGGTTCAACTCTGGGTGGTATTACCTGAACTTCATCAGGAAGTACTTTGTCGATGAGCTGACTGACAGTATAGGTACAGTGAAAGTCGCCAAGAAGGCTAGTCAGACCATGTTCCTCATAACACCTGGGCTATGGTTTCTCGATGTGCTGAATTACCTCGGCCCAGGAGACTCGTACTAGGTATGGGTCAAAGCTTATGGGTGTACACAGCAGAAGAGCTGGTTACGGTATGAATGGTTTGACACACATTAGAAGCTAAACTATCCAGGGCTTCCTGACTACTCAGCATGAACATCTAAGCTCAAGGGTGGCTACATCTTGATGCGATCAGAGTGGGAACAGTATAACCAAACATTCCGTGAGCGTGGAATGCGGACATTCGCCGACTGGCTGCGATACTACAGCAACCTGGACGTCAGTCCATTCATTGAAGCCCTAGAGCGGATGCGGGAGTTCTACACAGGACGACAAATAGACATCCTCAAAGTCTCTCCCAGGTGTGTCAATGCAGTACCTCCTATGTGGAACTGCTCAGTACATGCTGGATGTTAGCCTCTATTCACTGGGCAAGGACGCCTATGAGATGCTGAAGGGTGCTGTTGTTGGAGGTTCCAGTATCGTGTTCACCAGATACCACGAGGCCGGTGTGACTCGAATCCGCCAGAGTGAGCATGTCTGCCAATGTCTACTTGGCTATGACGCAAATGCTCTGTACCTGTCAACGATGGCCAAAGAGATGCCATCTGGTAAGGAGACAGTGCACCATTGGTCCGGTGCCAGTGGTGTAGCTAGCTTTAAAGAGGCCCTCCTAGCAGACAGCTGGTTTGGGTTTGCTGAGGTGTATTTAGAGGTCCCCAAGGCTCTGTGGGCAATGTTTGAGGAAATGCCTCCTCTCTTCTATAACCGCGAGATGCCAGTAGAGGCAATCTCTTCTGAGATGCTGGCATATCTAGGGCGAACAGCGAGGAAGAATCCCACCACCCAGAAGCTGGTCGGTGCCATCTCTGGTAAGAAGCGGCTGCTGTACACACCGACACTCAAGTGGTATATAACCCATGGCCTGGAGATCACTGCTGTATACCGCACCATAGACTATGAGGTCAAGCACCCATTCGAGTGGTTCATGGAGAATGTTATGGAGGCCCGCCGCTTGGGAGATGCAGATAAGAGCAAAACGCTCATGGCAGATCTCTTCAAACTCCTCGGCAATAGTGCCTACGGGAAGTTCATCGAGGCCCTAGAACGTCATAGCAACACCAGCTTCACGAAGGATGAACACGTGGTAGACATGGCCCTACGCAGTGCATGGTTCGAAGATCTCGCGGAGATTGGTGAGTCATACGAGCTCCAGAGTCGCAAGCCGAGAATCACAATTCGAAGGGCCGTCCAGGTGGGGATAGCCGTTTATGAGCTCGCGAAGCTGTGAATGCTGGGGTTTTACTACGACTTCCTCGATCGCTACGTAGCTCGTGACAGCTTTGAGTGCCTGCAGATGGACATTGACTCCACGTATATCATTATAGCTGGCTCCAACCTCGACGACGTCATTAACCCTGAGATGCGGGCAGAGTACGAGGCTCATAAGCAGGACTGGCTAGCTTGGGACAAATGGTCTGGACAGACTCCGGGACTGTTCAAGCTCGAGTTCGAAGGCTCTTGTGGTATCGCTCTCTGCTCCAAACGCTACTACGTGGAGAGCGCAGCTGCAAGTAAGTGCTCGGCTAAGGGAATGTCAAAGCGGCAGAATGAGGTCTCTTGGCAGAGGTTCTACAGCACCCTACATGGCGGGGTGGAGAGAGCTAAAACCGAGGCCTACGCATGCGCAACCAGGGTATGGTGACGTATGAGCAGGAAAAACTCGGACTCTCCGCTTACTATGTTAAGTGCCATGTGCTGCCAGATGGTGTCCATACCGAGCCCATCGAGTATCATGTTAGTACCCTAGGTGGTGGTAGCTGTGTGTCTGTAGGGACTAGCTGAAGCTCTACGACAAATGGTCGCCTAGGCACTCCGTGCTGGCATGCCAGGTAGTACAGTCTAGGCAGCCCCTCAGCCTCCACATACCTGTCAAGCCTGTGAACATCTATCGACCAGTTAGGATCTGTCGCACGCCGTCGACCACCTTCCAGCTCACCAGGCTCATACAAGTACCGAACCAGAGCATCGGGTTGTAGGCACTCCTCTCCCTTGTTCACTCCTCTAGAGCTGTGACCAACAGAGTGTCTAATAGCATCTCCCGGCTTCTTCCAATTAGCCTAGTAACCTCAGCATTGGATCTCTCAACCACAGCAGGTAGCCCTCTCACCCATACTCTAGAACATTCACTCGGCGCGGCCATTTCCTGGGGATATTGGTGTGGGAACAGTCTCTCTGCCAGTGTCCGAATCCACTGCTCAACGATAGCCTGGGCACGGTGATGCCCTACCTCCCATCGCCTAACTGCCACACCATGTTTCCGCACGAGGGCTGCAGTCTCACCTCTGAACTCCTTACCCTCATCCACCTGCAGCAATTCCGGCCACTGGGCAGCTGACTTGTCTATGAGCGGTACTGCGCCTTGTACCTGCTGGCGACATCGACGATGGTGAGGGCATACTTGTTGGTCTTACGACCAACCAAGTCGTGTGGAAGGAATAGAACATCTGCCTGGTGAACTCTGTTCGTGACAGTTTCCTCGAAATGGGCATGCCAGATGTTGCCGTGGATGAGGTCTGTATATCTGCCACATCGCCTATCGGCTGAGCCACTGGCTAACTGTCTCCAATGTGAAGTTGTGGCCCTTGCGACGTGCAGCCTCGAGTAGTTGAGGGGGCTCATGGTAATATCCACCAGGCTGCTGGTAGAGTTCCTCAAGAAAGACGGTTGATAAACTCCCGGATTTCATCACTGACGTCCACACCCGTCCTGTCACGCACGGCCTGGGTGAACTCTAAACAGATGAACAGACGGCCGTCATTCATTCGACCATCACTGAAGACCTCCTCAAACACCTCTGTACACTGGCGTCTAATCTCTGCTGGATCCTCACTGAACAGTAGTTTATCGACCAACTCTCGGAAGTAAAGGGACTTGACCAGGTCGTACAGAGACGCCATCCTTATATAGTACAGCTTAAATGTTTGTGCGGACCAGATGGCCGCGAGCACTATGGCAACATACAGTATACAAGGGCCTGCGACTCCGAAAAACGTACCTTCCCCTGAGGCGATGGCTGGTATGGCTTCAGAAATCTTCTCCGCACCATGGAGAGCATTGTTGGCGATCTTGCGGACCGTCTCGCCAGCCTTCATTATGAACAGAGCAATCAGAGCCCCAACTGTTGCCAGCGGACAGATAGAACCTTTTACGTAAATGCGATAGATTCCTTTCACTCTGTGTACTAGCTCTGCATCATCATACTCACCACCGACATCGTAGTCTACATCATAGTCATCCTCCTCATCATAGTTCTCCTCATAGTCCTCGTCATCTATATCCTCGAGTGGATCAGCCTCTGGTTCATACATCACTCTGGGGATCCATCGCTGGGGCAGCCATATAGTAGCTTTAAACTGTAGTCTATAGCATGGCATCCGCAATCTTGAATGCGGGCGTGTTTGCCTTAGTGAACTGGGGACTCAGCTTCGCCGATAAGAAGGCGGCAGAGGTCGAGCATGAGCGTCATAACCAGGCGATGGAGAAGCTGTCTAAGGAGAAGTTTGAGTACAGCAAAGCACTCGAGCATATACGGCAGAGGGAGGCACGCCGATGACAACTTCGAGCTCAGGCCAACCAGAGCATCAAAGAGGCAGATGAGAGTCTCGATGAGTACTACTAGGCTGTTAAAATATCTGAGCCAACGCTCGACTATGAAGCGTCGACAGGTCAGAAGACAGCAGAGCTTATAGTAGTGGTGGCAGCTGCAGCTGTGATGACAGGAGTCGTGCTCTACGCACGCTCAAGCTGAATACCTGATTTGTTCGACACGCATACCTTAGCATAGCCAAAGTAAAGTACCCAATGAGCGAGTCCCAGCTATGAGGTTTCTGATGTTGAAGCTGAGCCAGTTGCCATGATTAGGTGGGATGTCCCTGCCCCCGAGGTGGTGACGGCCCTCGAGTGCCGACTCGAGGTCGTCGCTTCCACTGGTTAGTCGCAGAAGCGCATATGACTTGGTTCTCTGTCTTTAGAGTTGGCAATCAGCCAGCTCACGTACCTCACCAAGAACATTGGTCCCAGAAACCACAAGCTTGAAGTCATCTAGCATATCCTCCTGCTGGATGACTCCTCCTTCTGAACCAGGACCGCAACAGTGACACAGTCCGATACACCTTGATGCAATGTCAGCTCTACCCGTAGGTTAGCTGTAGCTTGGACCTGCTGGTGTTCTCACGCCACATGCACGATCCACTGTTTGGAACCCGTTTGCTTCAGCTCCTGGTCATTCTCGTCATGCCGGACATGGAGTCTTGGAGCATTCATCGTCACATCTGCAAGCTGCTCAGTGTACACCCAGAGGAACAGCCTATCCTGCATGGCAGCCGGATTCACGCGTGTGTTCTCGAGGAGGGTTAAGAGTGGAACTGCCATGGGCATCTCAACACCTACCTGTAGTTCGAATTCCATGAACCCATCATTGCACCCCACAGTGTAGTACCCCTTTCCCTTCGCATAGAAGGTTGGTCCACGAGCCAGCGGACCTAGGACTCGGTACTCATCATTCACATAGGTGGTGTCCACGGTGCTGTTGCTCTGCACGATGTCCCACCTGTTCAGAACCTGCGGGGGCTCTACCGTCCGTTCTGTTGTGCTCTCAAGCTTGAACTCGAGTGTCATGCTCTTGATCTCGTGGATCTGTGCCGAGATTGCAAAGTCGATGTACTTCCCAGCAGCAGACAACGGGTTCTCATCGTGTATACTGGATCGAATGACCATCAGGCGGTCCTTCCGAGGATATTTGCAGTGCGATGTCATGGGTTCAATGGCCCTATCTGGATGTTGCACATACTGCAGTATGTTTAAATTCTGGGTATATAGAGGTTTTAAACGGCTGCCATGTTCGGTAAAGGTCTCCAGCAGATTGTCTATAGGCAGCAGGACAAGTCGGCACGACAGTCAATATGACAGCCACGGTGTGCACTGTCCTGCTGTGGCAGGGTCGGTGGACTGCTTCGTGACATCAACATTATCCACGAGCACGCCAAGGTCACACCTCTGTCTGATGCGGAGATATTGGCCACCATAGAGGAAGGAGCGTAGTATAAAAGAACTCCCGATTCGGATACTCTACCGGAAGTTTGACAGCACCCAGGGTAGGGCACTTAAACTACCTGTGGCCCAAACCAACAGTCCTGTTATTCTAGCTCTCCAAAGCGTGAGGACCGAACCCAAAGATCTACTAATGGTCGGGAAGTGGGTTGCTGTATTTGGCCTCCATAGCCAGAATGATCGAGATATGATGGATAACCTCCAGCCTGGAGCAAATAACTACTTCAGGGAGGAGGTCAGTACCACTGTAGCGGAGAGCCATGACACTGGTCATGCAGACGGTACTCAGGAGGGGCTCACTGTTGGCCGCAAGGAGGCTGTTGAGCACGTCTTCAACGAAAGAGGGCGCAGTAGAATGGCCAGTAATCTGCCAGCATTTCTGAAATTCCCAGATAACTGCCAAGACTACCTCATCAAATCCGCTCCCAAGTTAGATGCTCGTCGCGCATGGGCAAAGTGGATCTTCCATGAGAAGTTCCAGGAGAAGAGAGTCCTAGAAACTGACCCTCAGTGGATAGAGTTTCGGCAACAGGCTTCTGATGAAACTGACGAAGTTCCTCAAGCTTCTGACGAAGTTCCTCAAGCTTCTGACGAAGGTCCTCAAGCATCTGACGAAGTAGCAGAGACGGGCGGAGTTCATCAGCCTTCTGATGAATGAAAAAACAGTTGCGGCAGCTGCGACAGGCTGTCAGCCATGGCATGTAGAGTAGGCTAGTTTCCTGGCTCGATTCAGCTTGTAGGTGAAGGTCTGTGCCTTTTCAAGAGATGGCTTGAAGTGTGACAGCTCACCTGTCTCCTTGTTGCTGAGGATGAAGCGGTACAGATCAACTGCCTTCTGAATACCTGCGATAAAGTCCCCTTTGGTCTCCTTGAGGGCTAGGCTGTCGTATATGGTCTCGAGCAGGTCACGTCCACACTTGGACCTGAAGTATAGGGACCGGGCATTGTGGCAGATGAGCGGTGAGATCTCGTGGGTGTACTTCTGAAAGAGGATGAAGACAGTTATCTGTGTGTTCCAGATGCACCTGGTGATGTTGCCGAGGTAGGTGACTGTCTTCCGGTCCATTGCAGGGTCATCGATAACTAGAACAAGTGGTTCTGTCAGTCGGGCTGCCAGCAGCTTGTCCATCAGTGCTTGCAGGTTATGTGTCTTGGTGATTGGCCCGTTGTACCATTGATCATTACTGTCAACCGCCTCAGTGGCGGAGTCAGACACCAGAAGGATGTATTGAGAGTATAGATGTTCGGCCGCAGCAAGATATTTTTTCTGTGTCCTGCTGGGGCAATGATCAGCACCACCTGGCCAGTATTGGCCGCCTACTGTCGAATGGTACAGACATGCGTCCAGAGGATGGTTAGCACTTGGTTGGCGGTAGCCTCATCTATATCTGGGAGACTAAACTGCAGTACTTCCTGCACCGGCTCTTTCGCCTGCAGAGCGAGGAGTCCTGCACCTCCGGCGGATATGAAGGATGCGACGGAGGCGTCAAGCATGAAATCCCAGCAGCAGCTGAGAAGATAGCATAGAGGGCCTGTGTCATCATCCACAGTGTCTAGTACATCCAGTATATGTATGATACATGCACGGGAAGCCATGACTATCCTGTGGTCTTAAACAACAAACCAAAGAACCCTGACTTCTTCACCTCTTGTAGCTGGAGGCTGGCGGTAGCAGCCGCTGCGCCATCAACAGTGATATGGATCAGCCTGATGGTGCCTACCTTGAGATTCTCTCCATCATGTTGGAATGAGCTCCGCGATTTCAGGAGATCCTTAACCAGGTCCTGTGCAAAGCACTCAGCCATAACCTTGATGGCTCCAGCCTCATCGACTCCGAGCATACATCGTATCATCGCCCTCTCCTGGATGCCCATCCACTTGTATACAGTCTTGGCCTTGTTAATGGCCGATTGTCCTACCGTATCAGTGTTCCCGATGAGATCTCGGGCTGGGATGGTACCTCGGATCTCCCGCGGTTCTCCCTTCTCATCGAAGTCTAGGAAGGAGATATGGGCAACAGTGTCCTCTGAACCGATGCATGCCTCGCCCAAGTGAGCGAGATCGCCTAGCTCTTTGCTTTCTAGATATGTGAGTGACAGAGTCATAGTGCTATATACAGACAGCTTAAACCTACTAGTCATACCCCCCAGTGAAATAGTTGGGCATAGGAGGACCACACAGTCGGCCAAGGGAATAGGTAGCAGTGCTCAGGGTACTGCCCCTATCTGCAGGGGTATGCCTTGTGGGCAGTCCACCATTCCCGGGCATTGGCAATCTTCAGTCCGTGTGCTCGACTATGGGCTACACACTACCCTCTGGCACGCCATGCCTCATATGCTGCAGGGGTCTCGTGATCCATCTCTCACTATTCAGAGGTTTTAAACGTAGGCGACGATGATCTCAGCCATTGCACTCGTTGCTAGCCCTAAAACCGCGGCCTCCATTAGTGTAACACGTTCACCCATGATCTTGGTGGCAGCAGTGTAGGAGGCTCCACTGAGGGCGATCTTTGGGATGGGGTGAGTTATTCCGAGACAGTGCCCGGCCATCCCACTCACCACTGTAGCGAGGACAGCCACAGTGGCGGCAGGAAGAACCTCATTTCCACCTGTCATCTTCACCATGGCCACACCCGCTGCCACATTACTGGCGACATAGACTGCCAGAGGTTTTGCTTTGGTCAGTAACTTCTCTGTTTTGGGTCGCAGCAGGTTCTCCACCTTCTGAAGACTCGCCTGGCTCTCGGACAGTTGCTTCACGATCTGTACCGTTGACGTCATTGTTTAAGCACTGAGTATACAATGTAGTTAAACGTCTGCGTCCTCTGTCAAGAGAGCTAATAAGATCTTCCCAGTGTGCGTCTGCCAGGTGTCTGGGTTGGTACTCAGGAATATTCCTCTCTCTATTGAGACATCTTAAGCATGTCTGAGCTCACGCTATGCGAGAAGTACTTTGATGTCTTCCGGAGGGAGTTGAAGGACTACAAGAAGAAGACACCCAGCTTATGATCATGTCGATAGTGAATTACAGGACTGGCGGTATGATCAGTGAACGAAAAGAAGAAGAAGAAGACATCAGATGAGCTCGCTCAGCTCTCCGGTGCTGAGCTGACAGAGGAGCTGACAGATGTGAAGCTCTATCTAGGATTGGGTAAGGGACAGATCTGCTTCCTCGAATACCTTATCATGGGCGGCGTATCGTCGAGCAGCTCCTGCAAGCAAAAGGTTTCTACAAGGATCGGGAGTATCTGTCAGATGTGTTCCAGCAGTTGCAGACCGCCATGGCCTCACCTGACTCAGAGCTGAACAAGGCTCTGCGATACTACAGGTTGGAAAAAGGATGTGCTGCGGAACCATCCAGCCCTTGGATGTGCATGTTGGCAGCGTGTATAGGGGCTGTAGGGCATGCCAAGCTGGTTCAGTGTCTCACCGTGGTCTCCACTGCTACTGTAGAGAGTCAGGATAGTTTTATAGCTGATTTGCTAGCGGCGGAGTAGGCTGATCCCGAGCACCATGATAGGTAGGCCTGACAACACTCGTAGAGCTGCCACGGGAAGTGATGTCATGTAGACTGGCTGCAGTGTTGGGGTCGGAATGCCTGGAGCTGCCATGTCGCCGTAACATCTCGTTTTTTAGCTCCTCCATCCCCTGCTACAAGTACTAGGCCTCAAAGTAGATCTAAGATCTCTGATCTTGGGTCGGGCGCAGGGGTGTAACACTTTATCTGGGTACCAAGCCAGGTATTTGGAGCGAGTGGCCAACCATAGCACTAAACAACTCATCTTTCATGACAGTTAATATTATGAATATGCATCATGGTATCGTCGTGTGAGTTCCCAAAGGCATGTGCAGCACCGAGCCCCCCCCCCCCCCCCAGACTCGAAGGGGTCCACCCAAGCTACTGGTGGTAAGGTTCGTAGACCTTGGAGAAAAAGGAAGAAGGTTGTCCAACCTAAAGTACAAGTAAGCAAACCGCTGACTATCATGCAATGGAATGATGTAGGAGTTTCTAACAAGAAAATGGACCGTAGCCAAATTCTCAAGGAGAAAGACATAGATGTCGCGTGTATCCAAGAAACTCATCTAAATGCCAACAGAAGATTCTGTATAAGAGGATTTCACTGCTTCGGATCTGAAAGGGATGGAAGACATAAAGGAGGAGTCATAACCCTGGTCTGGAATAACCTAAATGCCATTGAAGTTCAGAGAGTCCTGAACGGTCCTGAAATTCTCACAATCAAGATAATCCAGAGAAACGTCCTATCACTGTTGTCAACTATTACTGCCCTAATAATCAACCATCGAATCTCAGGAAAATTCCAGTTCACCCAGATTCAACTATCGTTGCTGGTGACCTCAACAGTCATTCTCAGTTATGGGGCTATCATTCTACTGATAGGAGGGCTGAGGACATTGGAAATTGGATGGATGAGCAGAAGCTGATTCTCTTGAATAAGGCAGATGACCCCCTACATTCTAGTCAAGACGATGGCATACCTCAAGTTCTCCTGATCTAGCATTTTTGACAGAAAATCTACATCAAGAATCTTTGCGTATTGTTGGGGAATGGCTTGGAGGCAGTGATCACTGCTCTGTTTTCATTACCATTAACATGGATGTTGAGATTGACCGGAATCAGACTCCTTGATGGAAAGCAGACTGGGACAGATATCAGAAAGAGAGTGACAGATTGGTAAAAGACATTGATGTCAAAAACCAAAATATCAATAAAGTTGTTAAAGAGCTTAACTCTGCTTTACTCTCTGCTGCTGGCAAATGCATTCCTAGGGGATTCAGGAAAAATTACAGACCTTACTGGAATACGTCTCTGCAAAAGTTACACGAAGAAATGTCCAACACAAGGGAAATTGCAGAGAATATCGCAACAGAAGCCAACCATGTGAAACTTCAACAATCCAAGGCAAAATATCTGAAAGCCAAAATCAGAGCCACCAGAGAATCGTGGAGAGAAAAAACCTCAACCTTAAATCTTGAAAAAGATTCGAACAAACTCTGGAGGCTTGTGAAGCAGCTTAACGATGAAAACACCAGAGTACTGAACATAACTCTTGAAGAGGATTGTGAAATTAAAACAGGGGAGGCTGGTGCTGAACACTTTGCTTGTATGTTTCAGAAAGTAAGCAATCTAGATGTGCCAGTGAGTTGTGAAAAAGCTGCAATGAAGTCTGCAAAGTGGAACGGAGACACACAAATACATGCCGTGGGAATGGATGAGCTTCTGACCATCAGCGAGCTGGAGAAAAGCTTGAAAGTTCTGAAACACAGGAAGTCTCCTGGACCAGATGGAATAACCAATGAGATGTTGAGGAATCTGGGTACTATTGGAAAGCACAAGCTTTTGGAGATTTTCAACCACAGTTGGTACACAGGAGAAGTTCCCCAGTCTTGGAGCGAGGCCAACATGTTCCCTGTACTGAAAAAGGCAAGACAAAATCCAAAGCGGCAAGTTATCGACCTATCAGTCTGACTAGTTGCACTGTCAAAGCCATGGAAAGAATCCTCAACCAGAGACTTCTTCGACATCTTGAAAGCAACAATCTCTTAGCGGATGAACAAATTGGCTTCAGAAGGTGTAGATCTACTGAGGATCAAACAACGTATCTGACACAGTCTATTGAGGAGGCGTTCCAACAGAAAAAGCATACCATCACTGTGTGGGTTGATCTGCAGAAGGTATTGGTTAAAGTATGGAAGCATGGACTCCTCCAAAAGCTCAGGACCAGTGATATTTCTGGAAAAATGTACAGCTGGATATGCCAGTATCTCCACAACCGAAAGGCATCAGTACAGCTGAATGGGACGAGCAGCAAGAAAGTCCTGCTACGACATGGTGCACCTGAGGGTGGTGTAGTCTCTCCCAACCCTCTTCACAATATTCATCAATGACCTGGTGAAAAACCTTCCAATGGGAGTCAGTGCTGCATTGTATGCTGCCGATCTTGTGATGTGGAACAGCGAGGAGTATGTGTCAACAGCCAATTACCACATGCAACTCGCAACTGATCACCTCAATTCGTGGGTTACAAGATGGTTTGTCCAGATCAACAAAGAGAAGACAGTCGCAACTCTATTCACACTATCCAGTAAAATGGAACACAAGACAAGTCTGAAATTTGGTGACTCAGTTCTGCACTTTGAGGATGAAGTAACTTATATTGGTCTGATATTTGACAAAAGACTAACTTGGAAGGCGAAAATCAGAAAAGCTGAAGGTATAGCCAAGCGAAGACTGGCAGTTATGCGGAAGCTCTTTGGATCAAAATGGGGAGCTAACATGAAAATTCTGAAACAGGTTTACTCTGGATCAGTTAGGCCAATCATCGAATACGGCTCATCATCATGGATGACAGCTGCTACAAGCACCCTTCAGACAATGGATAAGCTACAAAATCAGGCTCTTCGTATTATAACAGGGTCTATGTAGACCACTCCAATAGCAGCGATGGAAGAACTTACCAATATCCAGCCACTCCAGCAGAGACGTGAAATCAAGGCCGAGATTCAATACGAGAAATTCAAATTGATGCCTCACCATCCCATGCATATGCTGACTCACCAAATGTCTAGAGGAAGGCTCAAAATGAATAATTTCTTATTAACATCAAAGAAAATTGAAAGAAACAGAGAGTCGGACATCTTCCCCAGCTGTAGAAACATAACTGCTATCTCTGAGAGGGAACTGTGGAAAGCTTCTGAAATAGAAAACACAATTTCAATCTGGCCCTCGATTCCAGGGATTGAAAGCAATGGAGATCAAGCAGAGGTGACAAACAAAGTTCTTGCATTGAGTCATAGTGCAGAAACTACCCTGAAGAAGAATGGATACATGTTTATACAGATGGATCAGCTATCCAGGCTGTCAAGAATGGAGTGGCAGGTGCTCACATTCGGTTTCCATGTGGAGATATAACAGACTCATGCTTTCCAACAGGGAAGCACTGTAGCAATTACACTGCAGAAATCCAGGCACTGATCTTAGCTAGCCAAATGCTGATACAACGAAAAACCAGAAATAAAAATATTGTCTTCCTGACAGACTCCCTCTCAGCGCTCCAGGCGCTGGAGAGTAGAAAGGAAAGTACAGATTTAATTCATGAAAATCTTACACAACTGGCTAAGGAGAACAATGTCAACTTACAGTGGATCCCCTCGGATTGTGGCATATTAGGAAATGACAAAGCTGATCAACTGGCTAAGGAAGGGTCAAATAAAGAACAATTCAACCGTGAGGTTGACTTTGAAGAACTGAAGCATATCATTAAAGCCACGAGAACCACCAGCAGGCAGCATGATGATGCAATACACAGCCTCAGTAGGGAGGATCAGACGTGTATCTTCAGATTGAGGACTGGTCACAATCGTCTCAATGCACATCTTCTCCATCTCAAGATTACAGCTTCTGCACTTTGTGAGTGTCAGCAGTCAGAAGAAACAGCAGAACATCTCTCGCAGCACTGCCAGCGATATGAACAGGCTAGTAGAAGCTTCTGGCCTATTGACGTATCTTTTGAAGAGAAGATCAGAGGAGACAGAGACAGTTTGATGACCACTTCAGCTTTCATGTACCAAATAAGGAAACCAGTCTAAGATTACTGTCATGAGAAAGATGAACGCAAGAATAAGAAGAAGCTCCTCCATATCAACCCGCCCGCTGGAGCCTTTGAGGTATTGCTGTCGCACTTTAGGTTTCCCCGTATGGTACAGGGCTTGGACCTTCAATATATGGTAGTACTCTTCATCGGTGACCTGGCCATCCTCGAGAGCTTTGCTGACAGACTCGTTGATAGTCCGTAGCATACTCTGTGCCAGTGTCACGTACTTAGCATGCTTCTCCAGCCTCCTTGTGATCTGCCGCTGCCCCACCCCCAAGCCAGTGGCCAAGACAGTGGTAGCTAGTGTCATGCCACCCAGCGGGATGGTGACGATAGCACCCACCCCTGTAGCGTGAGTGGCCACAGCTGCCGCACCAGCACCAGCACCGGCTCCAATCCCACCCGCAGCAGTGGCTGTATGTGCGAGGCCGTTGTAGGCTGTCTTATATCACCTGCGCATTCTGCTGTACTTTTCTGCCTCATGGACGAGATTCTGCCTGATGGTATCTATCTGCTGCAGTCGCCAGCCATGTACTGTACAACCCTCGCCAGCAGTCAGGGAGGGGTATAGTTCTGGTTGCTTCCGCCACTCTGATTTTACCATAGTATACCTGGAGATTAAACCTGCATCACCTGCAGAATCTGCTCATGAGCTATAGAAGGGTTCATGTTGGAGAGCCTGGCGAACTGTACCAGCTTGCTGGTGCCGAGACAGACGTCTCTTAGACAGTAGTCATCCAGCGCTATGTCGGGTGCCAGTAGCTTTCTGAGACGTGACATCTGGAATGTCACCTTATGACCAAGATAGTAGGTCCGTCGCTGGATGGCTTTCTTGGTCTTACAC
Organism: Chaetoderma sp. LZ-2023a; assembly: GCA_034401795.1. Taxonomy (NCBI): domain Eukaryota; kingdom Metazoa; phylum Mollusca; class Caudofoveata; order Chaetodermatida; family Chaetodermatidae; genus Chaetoderma; species Chaetoderma sp. LZ-2023a. The sequence goes on along the minus strand of CM067369.1, from coordinate 111,406,924 downwards.
TTCTGCGCCATCTCCTCTTCACACTGTATGACATCTGGCCTATCCTCGTCTGCGAAGACACCTGGCTCATCGTCGTATGTGAAGACATCTGCCTCATCGTCGTATGTGAAGACATCTGGCTCATCGTCGTCTGTCAAGACTCCTGCATCCCGCTTACTCTCCTCTTGGAGGGCCTGTCAGTATCTGGAACCTTCACTGTTCCTTCGCCTACTTGCAATGCTGGCAGCCTGTTGATACCAGCTCTCCTGCTGTAGTCGCTCTCATTCTCGTTGACAGATCTGTTGCTGTGAGAGCATCTGTGCGGCCTTTGGGCAACCCTCTATCTGGTTCATCATCTCGGCAAAGGTCATATATTCTGGTGTGATATCATGTTGTCGTTAGGTTAATGAGTAATAAGAGTGTGAACTCTAAATAGGCATCCGATATCCCATCCGTGCTGGCATATATGTTAATGGAGGGGCTGTCAAACAGGTGATTTACAGGTCTGAACAGGCTAGGACTGATAGCTTTCCATAGGTTGCTGTTGGCACCTGTGAGATACTCTATCACCACCCGGCCGACTTCTACCAGTGAGCTGCTGTGTGCACTGCCCGGAGGTTGATGTAGCACATCGGCGTGTATGTAAGTTGTGCCCTGCTGGGGCACCTCGAAGAGGACCCATTCTACACGGTACTGTACCACCCGTCTCCCCTCTAGAGAGTGTGAGATAACATTCTCACCACCGGAGAGCAGCAGTCAGACAATTGGCATGGTTATATCTCCTGTTTAAACCCCTCATATAACATGCTATGGAACCCATATTTGCTCACTCGACTGGTCTTGCTGACCTGGCAGATGGGTACGCAGTTGATGCTGTCAAGGTAGCAAGTCATGTGCTCCACAGTACGAAGCAAATTCAAAGGCATTCTCCCTCCACCCCATTGATGGTGATGGGGTGGAGCTGCTCACAGACCTTAAGGATGTGTCGAAGGAGCACCTGGGTCGCAACATAGATGGTCACAAGATCGTGTTTCGGTACGATTTCCCGAAGAGGAATTACATCCTCAAGCCGTTGATTGAGCTCTCGGATACAGAGGTGGTAGACATCAGCACCCTAAATGACGACCTCAGCTTTCATCTGGTCAAACCTTATTGGAGCAGTGCCCCGCCAATGACCCATGATGGTCTGCTATTGACCCTTGCAAAAAACCTGCAGTTCATGTTTGAGAAGAATGAGGTGTGGTACCGCGCTGGACCTGGTGGTGACTGGCAAACATGGTTGCCACTATATAGGCCTCCTGCAGTCATTGACATAGAGGTTACTCCCCTCTCCACTACTGTGAAAAGGGATGGGACAGTTCGAAAGCTCTACAATCGGGAATCATCCTTTCTCACCTACATAGGTGAAGGTGTCTCCCTAACGGGGGTGGGTCACCAGATCGGGGTTACAGGTGGAAAGCTCCTGCTGCGTCGTCCATTCGATCGACCAGAAGAAGCTGTTAACCTCCAGGAGTGCATCCTATGGGTAGATAGTGTGTCACATGTCTCCAAAGCCAAGGGTGCTGTTAAACTGCTTCAGCGAGTCAGACTCACTAGCCCGCAAACGACTCATATAGTCCTAGAGCGACGTTTCTTAGCCGTTGGCAGAGTGAAGCAGCTAGCCCCTGCCCCTGAGGGGATGAAGATCACTATCGATCCGGATGGAACAGGGCTCGATCTGGCACAGATATTTCTCGAGGGCTTCACTCTGTTCAGTTTAACTCTTCAGATATAGGTATGATTCTCATCATACTGCTCATGCTGGCGTCTACAGCAGTGACACAGGGCGCTGAGACTGCCATGCTATTGGATATCAAGTGCGCCCACTTCCGGTATGACCCCCAGTACAATCCTTGGATCGACACCTTGCGGAGAAACATGTACGACCACTTTCACCCACGTGAAGAGATCGAGTCTGTCTGCCACTTCTATGGGGTGGAGAGGGTAGGGCGTGGTTGTCTGCTGGAGACACCGGTTCAGCACTAGATTCTCTGTGTAACATGTGAACATGCCAGAGTCTGCCGTGGTGCAAATGCTAATCACTTTAGCATCCTACCAGGTGAGCATTGTCAAGGTAGATGCAAGACACTATGGGTGGTCCCATCATGCCGATGCGACTCTGGCAGAGACTACGTGTTTGTCTGAGCCTACACAGTCCCATCTCCATCTAGAGGCCTACACCAACCACAATCACATGTCTCAAATTCCTATACCCAGGGCTAGAGAGAGCGGGGGGGGGGGGGGCACGGATCGCCGAACGGCTGCCAATTGAGTGCGGTGGTATCATTTTGCCTAGTAGTGTTGTCGGAATTAAAAGGATACTACCTCCCTCAACCGGCAGTCGTTCGGTGATCGGTGGTGGCCCCCACCGCCCTCTCAATCCCTGGTGGCCTCCATCTAGAGGCATACACCAACCACCTGTCTCAACAACCCTGGTGGTCTCCATCTAGAGGCATACATCAACCACATGTCTCAACAACCCTATGCCCCAGGGATTGAGAGGGCGGTGGGGGCCACGGATCGCCAAACGGCGGCCAGTTGAGAGAGATGGTATCATTTTAATTCAGAAAGCGGTACAGTTGTGCATCTATCAATGTCCTCAAATTGAAGACAGCACCAAATTAGGCAAGGAACGCTATAGCATCTGCGCTACGTCAGTGAAAGCTTAAACGGTCTTGCTATTCAACAAGCAAACTTCCTAGCAGAGGAAATCACTGCCACAGATGATTGTCACAAAATCCTTCGGGCAACCCAAGCCCTGAGAATTACTGACTACACATCACCACTCTTTGTGCACAACTCTGAAGGACACTTTATCGGGACTGACCAGGGCAAAGCCGACGGAATTCGAAAATGGCTCAAGGAGCAGTTCACGATGATGAGCACTTGCACCCATTTACAGGAACCCCCAGACAATTGCTAACACCAATTAAAACAGCAGAGGTTGAGAAGACACTCAAAGTCCTGACAAAATGGACGTCCATCCGGATCCGATGGCATGAGTAGTGAACTAATCAAATACACAAGTGACATTATCTCAAAACCGATCATGCACCTAATCAATTCAGCTTGTATACACTACCATCCCAACGATGATGTTGGCCAAGGGACCCTTATCGCGCTACCTGAGCCCAAGAAGCCACGGCCCCTGAGACTCCACGAGACCAACCACACCAGCATTCATACTGGGTATCCCACTAGTGATGGAATATGCCTAGGGCGTGGACTTCATAGACGAGGAAATGAAACCCATTAACGACCTTCTTCCAATAGCTGCAAGCAACTAAAAATTGAGAATCTCTTTATGAATGTATCCAAAGCAGAGTTCACCAACATATATATGCACAGTTGCATGGATTAAGCGCTCTAAAAATGTACTATTATTATTATTATTAGTCATAACAGAGCCTCAAAATACATCCTTTCTAGTAGCTGATGATATAGAGAATCTTGAAACGTTTTGTCATCGTGATAAGCATGGGGTAATGCATGCATCAATAAGTTACAATCCAGTAGTTGTGAAAGCTAATGATAGTGATATTTTAGTACTCCTGATGTACGCATCTAACATTGTGAAACATCTATACGATTGGGTGATACAACTTAAGAGTAACAGATACATTTGTGTGAACGCTATGTGCAATAGAAGTATGTGATGTTTTGCACGCATATTATAGTATCATTAGTTGTGATAAAACCTCCTTTCTATTTTGGCATAGGTAAGGTAAAGCCTTTCAAGAAGGTGATAAAAACAAAAAAATGACATTTTGTATTGGGTAGGAGAGGTATCACCACTTGGATCGGACACTACTAATGCACAGATAATCGTGCAAATTGCTATATACTCCGGCAAAGACAATGAAGATCTGATAGCGACCAGAATCCGCATGTATAAAAGGCAAAATGGTATATCAACTTGTAGCTTCATACTTGATCGAAGGAGAGTGGATGAACATTCAACACGGGCTAACTATCAAACTTATATCTGGTGTCAATGAATAGAACAATGCCTATTCATCTGTTGGTGGTAGAGGTTGGATAGAATGATGCTGACTTGTGGTTTAGCTAGTCACAGTTCCACCAAGTTTGTCATCCAAGAAACGTCGGAAGTCTAAAAGCAAATTAGTTTTTACAGATTATCGAGCAGATGAGCAGACTGAGTAATGCCGAAGCCAATGACAGCTATTGTGCATGAGAAAATAAACAACTCGAAGTGCGTAATATTGACGAATATGATGCAGACTATGAGGAGTATACGAACACTAGTGATTCTGAACCTGATTCTAATCTTGATACTGAATGTGCGAATAATGTATATAGCATTGAATCCGCTGAAGATCCTAGTAGCAAAGAACTGTCATTATAGATTATTAGAGTACTAAGGTATTTCCTTTTTCGCAAAACGTGTATGGACATTGTGCAATAAATTATACATACACCAGTCCGCAAACACCAAATTCTATTTCCCAGCTTCAATGTCATATCTTTAGCATCTAAGAGATTGATCTTTTGCATTGGGAGAATATGTGAAACAATTTTGAGTTTTGTGCCGGATATATAGGGTTATTTGGCCTACTAGCCGTATTTAGAGCCTGGAGACATTTACCTGACTAGAATGCATTTGTTTGCCCTTATAAGCACGAATATAGCCACGAAAATAATCGTTCTATCATGTCTAGATACTGAGAAATACATTTTAAAGTAATTTGGCAGAAAACGTGGAATTTTTTGGGCATGTGACATATATTTTATACTTGAAAATTAGTTCAAACCTTGCTGCAGCCATACCGCATTCCTGCAACCTATAATCATGCAATTCTTTCACATATGCAATCGGTATGTGACATCTAGTAACCGAACAAGAAGGTATGTATGTATGATTACTGTAATCTGTGGCTGTAGTAGTAGAAACATCCTACAGCTGCAATCAGTCGTTCTTCGCTTTTGCTCACTGTTTCTTCTCCTCAGCCAAAATCCTTAGCTTCCTCAGGTCCATTCCTGACTTGAGTGTACCTAATCCTGCTTTCTTGAGGTCACCTCGTAGCACGCTTAGCAGATTTATGCAATGACATCCTCTCCTGGCTCTGTATTTGCTGGCTCCGAGTAGGGCGAATTCCAAGGCTCTCTGTGCTGGTGTTCTGGCATCCTTAGCACATTTTACAGACAGCGGCGGCGTATTACACATCTTGTATAGTGCATCGTTGGAAATTATGCTCTCTGGCCATCGGTGTCCAGTGATGGTGCTTAGATGTTTGCGGTGACAGGGGTCAAGTTTGTCTAGAGCTGCCTTTGGAGCTGCCCAGCTGTTATAGTTATACATCATCAAGGATATGCAGGTTGCATTGTATAAGCGTAGTCTTTTTTACCAAGGGCATCTTTGATCTACGAATCCATAGCTTCCAGAAGGACTGGAAAGCTATATTCCCCATGATGCAGCGTGCAGCAATGTCAGCAGTACTGCAAAGCAGTGAGCCCAGGATTTACTTTTCCTCCATGGTTCGCCGCCATGGAGTGGATCGTCATTATCATTAGTTTCATGCTTTGTAGATAGGTATATGTGGGTGAACTCTGTTTTGGAGTCATTCATTAAGAGATTCTCATTTTTTAGTTTGCTTGCAGCTGTTGGCAGAAGTTCGTCAATGGGTTTCTTTTCCTCATCTACAAAGTCCACATCGTCGACATATTCCATCTCTAGTGGCATGCCCAGTATTGACACTGGGGCTTTGGTCTTGTCGAGTTTTCCTGCACGGATTTCAATGCAGCAGCCAGGTAGCAGGTGAAGAGCACAGGGGATAGACCATCTCCCTGTGGGGAGCCGATTGATGTCTCAAACTCTACAGACTTCACTGACTTGATTCGTACTCTCAGCTTGGTGTCTGCAAGCAGTAGTCTCACTAGTCGTAGGTAATCTTCATTGCAACTGGCCTGGCGTAGTACATCTAGGATCTTTGAGCGTTGAATTGTGTCGAAGGCTCGTGACATGTCAATGCCCATTTTGTGGAAATCCCATTGTTTGGACATGGCTACTGACCCAAGCGTGTGTTGAGCCCATACAATGTCTGCACAGCTGCGTCCACGTTTGAAGCCACTTTGACATGATCTGGTGAAGTCGTCGATCTTGTCTTGGATGCGGCATAACGTAACATTGGATAGGATTTTCCGTATGCTGTTAAGGAGCACAATGGGCTGCAGATTGGCTAGAGGCCAGGTGGCTTCTTGGGCTTGGGTAGCGCGATAAGGATGCCTTGGCCTACAGTGTCGATGGGAAGGTGGTGCATAAAAGCTGAATTGATTATGTACGTGATCGGTTTTGAGATAATATCACTTGCATATTTGAATAGTTCATTGCTCATGCCATCAGGTCCAGATGCACGTCCATTTTTCAGGGCTTTAAGTGCCTTCTCAACCTCTGCTGTATTAATTGGTGTTAGTAATGGCCTGGGGTCTCCTGAGAATGGGTGCAAGGGCTCATCATCGTGGTCAGTGAACTGTTCCTTGAACCATTCTCGGATTGCCTTGGCTTTGCCCTGGTCAGTCCCGATAAAGTGTCCTTCAGAGTTGCATACAGTTAGTGATGGTGTGTAGTCAGCAACTCTCAGGGCTCGGGCTGCCTGCAACTTTTTGTGGCAGTAATCCATAGTAGTGATTTCATCTGCTAGGGCGTCTGCTTGTTTGATAGCAAGATCTGTGAAGTGTCCACTAATGTGGTGCAAAATGTTATTGCGTTCCTGGTGTAGTTTGGCGTGATCTTCACTTTGGCCACTTTGATAGATGCGCAGACATAATGCTTTCTGTTCTGCTGACAGTTTTACTACGAAGGTATAACAAAACAATATGGAGGCATCGTGGATTTACGTGGAATTACGTTCAATGATCGTCAGAACCAAACATTTAGACACCATGCTCAACTAATATTATCATCTGGAAGTTTCAGAACACGGTTTATGTGTTCGCAGATTTGACATTATGAGAGATTGGTTTGTGGCAGATATGCAAACGTGATTAGTGTATTCTATGGCTGTAGTAGTCGAAACATCCTACAGCGACGATCACCTTCGCGTTTGACCACTGTCCCTTATCCTCGGCCAAAATCATTAGCTTCGTCAGATATATTGTTGATCTGAGTGCACTGAGTCGTGTTCTCTTGAGGTCACCTCCCAGCACGCTTAACATATTTAATCAATGCCATCTTCTAGCTGGTTATGTCTTCTGGCATCCTTAGTATTTTCCCAACAGGGCCCATTTTTGCTCGTCGACCTTTGCGGACAGAGGCGATGGACTACAGGTCTTGTATAGAGCATCGTTGGAAATTATGCTGTCTGGCCATCGCTGTCCAGTGATGTTGTGGATCTGTTTGCGGAATGATGGGGTGGCTTCTTTTTGCTTGGGTAGCGCAATATGTGTGCCTTGACCAACAACAACGACGTGGCACATACAACCTAAATTGATTAGGTGTGTGACAGAATTTGAGGTAAATTCAATTGCATATTTGAGTAGTTCATTGCCCTTGCCATTATTTCCTATTGCACCTCCCTCTTTCAGGTATTGAGTGCCTACTCCACTTCAGCTATTTTAATTGCTGTTAGTAATAGCATGGGATTACCTGAAAACTGGTGCATTGGCACATCGTGGTCAGTGATCTGTGCGGTGCGCCATTCTCAAATTGTGTCAGCTTTGCCCTGGACACTCATGATAACGTGCCCAGCAGAGTTATGCATAATGGATGGCCGTGTATTGTCAGTAACTCGCAGTGCTTGTGCTGCCCGAAACATTTTGTTAAAGTCATCCATGGCAGTGATTTCATCTGCTAGGCAATATGCTGGTTGAATAGCAAGACCGTTGACGTGTTTGCTGATGTGGCGCAGAATGTTATAGGGTTCCATGTGTAGCTTGGCGTAGTCTTAACGTTGGTCACTTAGATAGATGTGCGGCTGTAACACTCTCTGATCTGCTGATAGTTTTATTACTACAGCGTCATCACTATACCTAGATCGGTTGTTGTTTTTGAGAACTCATATGGTATCGGTAGCTGATGATTCCAAACATTTGAATATTTTGGTTAGGGCTTCGTTTGCATCGGAGCTGACGCCGCTGGTAGCCCTCTAGATCTGTTACTGGACGGCCTTTTCATATGGCGTGTGCCAGTATAGCTGATGATATTGGGTAGATCGTTGGTGACTCTACCATCTTGCCTGCTATGGGGTTTATACATTATGAAGAGATGGCTCATGTGGAGGCGTGTAATGATGGGTTTATGGTCATAATTTAGGTCTGCCCCTCCATAGGAACAAACATCCAGGGATAGGGTCTTTGCTCTGTTTTGCATAGTATGGCGTTTCTTGGTTGAAGACTGGTATTGTAGCCTTACAGCCTGCTGGGGCTTTATGATCAGCAATGCGTCCTATCCCTGTTGTTCGGTGACGGCATGGGTGTTTGAAAGCCACATTTGTGGCAAAGAGGCTATTGGAACTGATGAATACCAGTAGTGTATCGTCATTGGTGTTGCGTGTGCTCTCTCCTTATGACCCCCGTGCATAGGCCATGCCCTTAATCCGTGTCCGCATTGCTGAGTTTACCCAGCTTTGAATTGAAATCTCCACACACGATCAGTTGCCATCTGGCCGGGATAGTAATGGCGGAACTCAGTTCCGCATATAAGGAATCAAATATTGAAGGGGTCTCTTTGACTTTTTCAATAGTTGGGCCCTAACCCCGGGATGTGGCCTGAATTTCTCCATGAATACTAGGCTTGTGGCCTGTCTGAAGTTGCTGCTTGAGTGGGTAGCTACTTTAGTCTCTTCAATGCAGCATGTAATATCGATGTTATGGCATTCTTACTCTGCACCTAAGGTTTGGCACTATGATGTTGCAGTCAAACCACGAAGATCATGTATATTTTAACAATATTATGTTCAGACAAATATGGCGATATTTATATCAATGAGAATAACATTCATAGGAATGTTTAGTTGCGACTCACAACTAGTATGCGTCTGTCTGCCTATCATCATGTCTGTTGGTTTGTCGGTCAACTGTTTTAATATCCGTAACCAGGCACCTACTTCGCAACTTTGGCACGTCGCATAAATTTGTAAGTTTCAAAAAACGACCATTCTGTTCATGATAATCGGATGATGTAGTTGCGTCTCTGGAGAAGTAATCACTAATTTATCTAATCTTCTACATGATGTACAGTTCAGCGGTGAAATAGAATGCACTGACAAAGATTTTGAACATAATTGGATAGGAAGACGTACATTACTGCAGAAGACAACATTGGCTTCCTAGCCAATTATATTCAAAATATTCAACAGATGATGTCTTATACCTTGAGCAAAAGTGTACTAACTGAATATTAGTCATCTATTGTGTTATTGCACAGGCACTTGAGGGTAAACGAGAAGCTATAGATAAAGCTCTCCATAACTGTACTTAGACAACTTAGCCTTGAGATTGAGCGGTAATTAGCGCCTAAGCTCAAGCCGCGTTAGTGGACTATTGGTGACAGGCTTGCATTTTCCATAATACAGGAAATTGAGAGTTATTAAATGGGTAGTTGAAAAATTGGAAAAATGTCTTTCAGATATCTTCACTCTATTTTAAAACATCAGAGGTGTATTTGTTAGGATTAACTGCTTGGAAATATGCCGCTTAGAATGTATACCAAGAGCAACAGTGCCGTTTATTTGTATGGTCTTTACTGTGTTCAGCCTGAGGAGATAACTGTATTTCAGATATATTAATTCTGGTTATGTTGGCAAAGTAACTAGTAAACGCTTTTGTATCAACAGCGCCTTAAAGTGATCAACATTCTACCTATATCAATTAATCTTTCAATGGTCCAAGTATCTAAAAAAATTACAATTATTACTCAGTGAATGTCCATTTAGGAAAAACAATGTTTATAAATTTGACACAGGACATTACAAAAACCAACGTCTCGTTGACACGGGTAATTTTCAGCTTGCCCATTAATAGACTAATATTCGAGAAAATCCAACTTTTTGCTACGGCAGTGTCCATGTGCAGGCCAAGCGAAGAGTATTTTGAAATAGTACCATTGTAATTACCGAGCCAGGCATTCCAGTGGTAAATTTTCAAAACGATTCTTTTCTTGGCCTACTAACGCGCATCCCTAAAGAGCACTGCCGGGGTCATTTTGCAGGTCTGATAATAGTAGAATTAGACTGAAACAGGTAGAGTTAAGAATACCAGCCTTTTATATCTAATCCTATGCAAATGATAGTCAATCACATTTGAGAGGCAGAACTTCGTCAACATACATATAGTTCTTCACGTTTCGGTGGTATAGTTAAGATATAGTTTCGGTTCTCACCGGATTGTGAGTATAGTGGTGTGAGCTTGGGTGCTGGAACAATAGAATTCACGGCGGAAATGTTAGTTGTTAAGTTCATTCTATCATCAGTCGTCTCGCTGTTCAGTTCGCTCCAAAATTTTCTTTTGGTTTTTACATCCTTATGTGTCGCATATATGTCGTGCATTTTCATAACTGTATGTATTAGGATACAATATGCCCTTTTTGGCAAAGCTAAAGCCCATGTTTGGGCTTTCTGTGCTTCGCATATTTTATATCAGCCTTTTTGCGATGTCCTAAAGGGCCTTAATTCCGCTCTATTATGGGGAGGGGGTGGTTGAATCTATGCTTTAGGTTGCTTCAAAATATTCTCGTAGCTTTTACGACGGCCAGGACTTTATTGTATTTTGCATAGTTAATATGTTTATATCGTCCTAATATGCATTTTTCTGGTCTGATCACAAGGACTGGCCATTCCTTATGAGGTGTACTCTAACGGCTACCAGGATAGGTTTCCGCAAACAGCCATCCAGATTTTCCTGGGCGTCTAATATACCAAGGTTAGGATCCGTAATATTTGATTTTTCATTTCTGTAATTGAAAGAGTAAAGTGGCTAAGTGTCGATATAACCACAGTTTTTGTTCTTTTTATAATTTGTGATAAGATGGATAGAATGGTAGAGACAATAGAACAGATTTGCTTGTCTTTCAGTTAGAGCCTGTACTTCCTGATTTGATAATCCTACCAGTTGTTCTTCTTTGCCTGTTTTGACTAAAGTATTAAGATAATTACTCTCGGGTCTTAGATGTTCCACATCTTGTTTTTGTTTAGATTTAGATAACTGTTCAAGCAGGTTATACATAAGTAACTTCTCATGTTCCAATTCAGTTGATACCCATTATGTGTTGTTTGAATGTATAGTTACAGTTTTATGTCTTACGCTATGTTGGTTTTGTCTGTGCCGCTCATATTGGTGGCTTCTGCCTTTATTATTATTCTCATGCCTTTTTTATTGCAATACATGTACATGTCTGCGCTTTGCGCATGGGGGAGGGGATTTGTTGCATGACATGAACATGGAACGTTCTATAGAGATTTGGTTGATCGTTATTTCATGCCTCTCATCGCTTTTTGTTCCACGTTTATATGAGCTTTGCTCCCATTTCTGTAATTACGTCTGTGAATAAAATTGCTATTTTACAGACGAGACGGTCTTACTTTCTAGATGATGGGCGGTTTGTTTTTTTTCTTTGGTGTGAAATAGCAGTCTGGAATGACTGTCTAGACACTGATTAAGTGAAAGTCAGCCTCTTGTCGCCACCAACAACTTGAGACTAAACTACTTGTATGGAGAAATGCAATCGAATGTTCCGCGATTGGTTGAGTCTGCTATTAACATGGTTCGCGTTCATCTGCATATTTTCGGATTGATTACGAAGTATTGACTTAATTAATGCGCAAAGAAGCCAAAGTAAATGGGTTTTGAATTTTTGCCGGGCATGTCTAATACTGCTGGTATGCCAAGAACTTATACGCGAAATTCGCGTATCATTGATGCGTCACATTTTAAATTACGACCCTGGATATAACAGAGGAATCCAGTTCTAGCAGTGACCCCCCTAGTTCTAGCTAAGCACCACCCTTCCCCCACCCTACCACCATACCCCTCATACACACATTTTATGATTGTGGTAATCAATTTGAAAACATTGAAACCTGAATTGCTATAATCTGTTATTCAATGTAAATATACAGGTAAGCTGTTGAATATTTTGAAAGTAATTTGACTATGGCAGCAAAAGCGCCCAATCAAATTATTTTCAAAATACTCAACAGAAAGTTTATTAAACCGTAAATTAACCAATTCCTACATTTTCAATTTTAGTGAGAGATCTACATCATTGTGATTGTGACGTCAACTAATATTTGATGAATTTGGTTTTAATACATGAGCGACAGATCAGATTCCTCTATTGTTCCATATTATTAAGCTAGTAATGGATTGTGTGACTACATTAATAGCCTGATCAAATGATATTAATATTTACAGTACAGGCGCCCCGACATCACTTGATCAAATAGCACTACATCTCTGAAAACACGTAGGTTTTGGCGGTCATTAACCCACCTTGTGTTAACATAAGCACCAAATGGTGGAACCATCAAGAGCAGCCTCTTCAGTGGTGTTGAGGAATGCCCATTTGCAGGTCACGACAATACTTTGGAAAATTTTGTACATTTTGAACATTTTCAAGAATAGTCTTCTCTTGGCCTGCAAATGAACATTGACTATGCACAGATCTGAATTTCTTGGACCTTTTAATGCTCTGACGTTCAAAATATCCTCCATTTTCCAGACAACCGATTGCTTTTTTAAACTATAAATTCCATTCCATTCTAGAAAATTAGTTTCTTCTTGGCTTTCCAATTGGATTGCATTCATTTTCTTTGCAAAATTTCATTTTTACTAATCTAATATAAGTAGCGCTTTGAGGCGCTATTGGTACAAGAGAGGTTACATATATTTTGGAAATGCCATTCTTATCAGCGTGCATTTAATTGTACATTCGCTGATGGGTCTATACATTTTACCCACGGAATTATGTGTATATGTTGCTTTTACTCGGTCAATATACTAGCATTCGATCTTCGATTCTTAGAGCTACGGACACTCAATAGCAAAGAAGATGCAAATTAGAACATCCCAAAATAAAAAATCCGCACAAACTAATTTGTCGGCAAAATTTCCCACGGTTTCCGAGAGAACAGCATACTATTCGATTAAAATAACCGTCTCGATTCGTTGACCTAGACGATACGCGCTGGGGTGTGTATATGTCAGTAGCTGATTTCGTTTGAGTGTCCCTATAATGTTTTGTACTTGTCATCCTCCGCGCTGAGAGTCTATTGACATTTTATCAACAACGAGAAATGTAAAACTTTTGGAGCCAGCATCTCGACTGAAATTGGCAAACTTCTAGACATATTTAAGATTGTTTTTACTTCTTCCCAATAGAAATGTTTCGTATTTAAAATAATTCCTCATGTGAAAACGCTGAAGCGCGCACTAGCGCTTACAGAAACATCACAAATAATAACAATGGATCTTTCCAGAGTTAGCTATGTTCCGCCCATCACTAGCTACGCTCCAGCCACACCTCGCTCGTGTTGGAATCGACCGATCTCTGAGAATTCCATGACTATCAATTTCCAGAAGACTATACAGGTAAGCTGTTTAATATTTTGAAAGTAATTTTACTGGATGCTATTGCTATGGCAGCAACAGTGCTAATTAAACAACATGTTTCTTAAATAGCAAAAGCATATAATACGTACAACGTGTCGGACTATTAAGCATTACAGACAGGCTTAATCGAATCATTCATGATGTCATGATTATGACGTCAACATGAACGTCGCGTAGTTGATTATGACGTCAATTGATTGTGTGACGAAATGGATTCTTGAATTATGAATTATAGATGACTGGTTAGGAATATCTGCATAGAAACTGGTATTCAGTAACAATAGATCGAGACCATTATATTATTAAAAAAATAGAAGTTTGCAAAATTCATCTATATGTATCACTGAATGTCTCTTTAAATGCAAGCAACTTACATTACACATGGAAAATACATAAATCGTGTATTGAAATGGCTTAAATGTGCCAAATTGACTTGTCGAAAAATAACTGTTTTGTTGTTCCACAAACCATGACCTACATTTTGAGAGCATCAATGGATCTTTCCAGTTGTAGCTATGCCCCGCCCATCTCTAGCTACGCTCCATCCATACCTCGCTCGTGTTGGGATCGATCCATGAACTCACTTACCATCTAGAACACCATACAGGCAAATTGTTGAATATTTGGGAAAGTAATTTGACTGGGTGCTGTTACTGCAACAGTGTCTAGTCAAATTAGTTTTAAAATATTCAAAAGCATGTTTATTAAATAGCAAAGCCATATAATTCGTGCAACATGTCGGCGTATTAAACGCTTAAGGCGGTATAAATCGAGCCAATCATGCTGTAATTGATTATGACGTTATCATATATAGTCACGTAGTGGATTATGCCCTCACAAGATGAATGGATAAACAGGAAAGGTCCATTGCGCCACTACTGCTTCGCCGCTGCACGTGTAAACTACCTAAATTGAAACCAGAGCAATTATGTGCTTTGTCGTTTAGTGAACGGCGTGAAACTGTGACCTACGTTTGAGGCACATAGGCATGAACCTCACCAGGCAAATTAGTTTTAAAATATTCAACAGCTTACCTGTAAAGTTTTGTGGAAATTGAGATTCAGAAAGAGCATGGATCAATCTATCCCAAGTTGGACAAAGCGTGGTTAGAGCTTAGCTAAAGATGGGTGGGACACGGGGATGGAAGGATGAGCAGGTCGACGGACAAAGTGTTTAATATGCACCTGCTCAAATTACAGAAATTTTAGTAATATACAATTAAGCAAGTATCTGTTTAATGTTGTGTAAATAATCTGACAGAAAACTGTTGCCGCCCTACTTCCTCGTCGAATTATAATAGATACTAATATGGGTGCCACGCAGCTCTCGCATTTTCCATAATGGACCTTTCCATTTTTAGCTATGCCCCACCCATTCCTAGCTAATCCCCACCCACACCTCGGTCGTGTTGAGTTCGATTGATCTCTGAACTCCCTGACTATCAATTTCCAGAAAACTAGTTTCGAAATATCCAACCGCTTACCTATGTAGTTTCAAAATGAAATAGTGGAGACATACAATTCGTACAACGTGTCGGACTATTATGAGTTAAAAACGAGCCATATGGAATCAATTATGACGTAATGATTATGACGTCATGCTACACACCGCTTAGTAGAGTATGACGTCATATAATGTTAGATCATCGATGGATACTCTGGAACGGTGAATTGTAATACCAGTCTTAGAATAACAGATTGTATCAAGCCCAATGCTGTTTACAAGAACATACCTCAGCCTACAGAATGGTGCGAATATAGATGGCACAAAAACTAAATTTATCCTAACCGAATTTATTGATGTATTCATACTGACCACTACCAACGAATTAAGTTTATGTTATCAACCTCACACGTAGCAGAATCATCTCTTGTCACCATGGTGACTGTTAGCTGATTCCAAATGGACCTTTCCAGTTTTAGCTGTGCTCCGCCAATCTTTATTTAAGGTCCAACCCCACCGCGTCCATGTTGGGATCGATCGATCCATGAACTTATTGACTACCAATTTCCAGAAAACTATACATGTAAGCTGTTGAATATTTTGTAACTAATTTGACTGGGCGCTGTTTCTGCCTATGGAAGCAACAGCGCCCAGTCAAATTAGTTTCAAAATATTCAACAGAATATTTATTAAATAGTAAAGACATACAATTCGTACAACGACGCGTAGTCGTGACGTACTTATCTACGTCATTCATGAAGTCATAATAATGTCATTCATTGTGATGCTATTCTGCGCTAGTTGATTATTACGTCATAAGGTCCATTTGGTTACCATTAGATGTCACAGGCAGGCCACATATGGATATGTGTGTATTATGGAACAGGACCTATTATGGACATGTGAATGAAAACATCACAAACGAACTCTTTTCTTGCAAACCAACTGCTTGAGATCACCGTTATGGACGTACATTAACAGTGCCGGATTACGCCTATGCGGGGCCCGTAGTATCCTTCACAGAAGGGACCGCATGTGGTGGTACCGCGGAGGCGCGGTGTTGAAAGGCACAGCTTGTTTATGGAGTTAAAAAGAATATTGCAGAAGTATTGCGTAGAGGATGTTGAAGTATATCTGGATGATACTATACAGAAGAAGAAGTGGAAGTCCCTGATTAAGAAAGCTATTCGGCTGTACTGGAAGGAAGTAATATCAAGGCCAGTACCATGGTACAGTTCACTGAGGTACCTGGATGAAATCCAATTTATTCCAGGAAAACTGCATCCTGTACTACAAGCTGACTGCTCTTCCGAAAGAGATGCACGCCGTATATTGGTCAAATTGAAACTTCTCACTGGAATGTATGTATTACAAGAGAGCCGACGTAGATTTAAAAACGATATCGTCAATCCATTATTCCAATTATGCAAATCTGAACAGGAAACGGTGACACACTTTCTAATCAGATGCCCGGCATTGGAATCCTTTAGGCAAGCACGCATTCAGTCTATCGATGCTTGCCTTTTGAAAAATGGTCATTTAGGTGTTAGTGATTATTCAGCTGAAGAACTCGTACAACTTAGATTAGATTGTAAAAGAATCATCGATCCTGAGTTCCTGAGCATATTAGAGTTTCATGCTAGACGCTTAACGTATTTACTTCGTACACGTAGATACAAGCTACTTAGTGTGTCCAATTTCGCTACTGCCTCTACCTAATTGTAAATTATTGTAAATTAGTGTTAATTGTTGGTGACAAGGTAGTATGGTTAAACAGTGACAAGGGCAGAATGCTATTCTGAATAATAGGAATAATAGGAATACTTGCGCATGTTGATGCAGTTCTCCTACAAAGGAGCTTATGATATATTACAAGTTACAAGTCGTCTGACTTCCAGCAGTTCCATGTATTGAGCTACTGCTTAGATTTTTAGAAAGGTTGAAATTATAGCCTAGCTAAACCCTTGTGGTCCACATTTCTCAATGTGGGGTGTGGGATGACACGACTCCGCCACAAATAGTAGATGTTCAAATGGGATTTGCCACTGCAAATTATAATAATTGGTGACTTAACGCTGTGTAAATGAGTATGGCAGTGCGGGTGTGGTCAAGTGGAGCCGGTGGTCTCCACAAGGTGGTCTGTGTGAGGCATGTGAGGTTGAACCTTGCATGCATTCAAATGGCTTTATTGAAATGTTGCAAAAGAAAAGGGTGACTCGTCATAAAAATTTAAAAAAATAAAGTGACCATACAGAGCACTTCTCGCCCATCACACCCCCAGATCGTTGGAGGAGTGTGGTGTCTGCCCATCTTTCTTTATTATGTGATCATCTTTTTACAACTAGAACCATTTTCCTTTCCTGGCCTGCCAATTTTGGGACCTGGGGACCAGGATAATTGGATAATTATTATAGAATATTCGATTTGCCGCATTGCGAGAGTTTCACTGCATACCTATTAACTTTGAAAGTTGAATTAAATAACATGGCTTTATATAGCTTTAGAAATAGGTTTTTGTGATAGTTGCAGTATGAGTTTGCTATTTTTAACTATCATATTGAAATATGTTTAGAAAAATTATCTCTATTAGGGCGAGACCCCCAAATGTATGGGGCCCGTAGCCTCTGCTACATTTGCTACTAGGATAATCTGGGACTGCGTGATCCATGACAAACACGTACCACTCACAATGAGAGAACATTCATGTTCATGTAGCTATCCGGAATCACTACTTCGTAGCCCATTTAATCTTGAAATCGAGTGTATTGACGAGTCAACTATTTCTCACCAATATAAGCACCATCATATAAAACAACACGATAAATACACTATCTAACTGACGTGGTATTCTCCCCGGTTATCCATCAGACACCTTGTAATGGTTTATTATGATGAACAGATGATAGTGTGAATTTAAATATGTTTGGATCCAATGGATGAATCCGCTTTTAGGTAGTTCCCGCACATCTATCGCTAATTATACATGTGAACTGTTCAATATTAAAAAAACCCAACTAATTTGTGTGGGTGATGTTGCTTCCTGTGGCCGCAACCGCGCCCAGTCAAATTAGTTTAAATATATTCAACACATAATGATTAAATAGTAAAGACATACAATTCGTACAAGTGACGGATTATTGAGGGTTCCCGACGGATTTAGCTACGCCATTTATTAAATACTGTATTGTGACGTCAGCCTATATATGACGTAATTGGTCATGACGTCATATTCTTGGATTCCCCCATTCTATATTTTGGAACAATGCCCAGATAAATATCTACTAGTGATGACTCGAAATCCGAGATTCGTTCTTATATAGCCAGTGTCGCATGAGAATATATATTACTCGTAGTAGTACTTATGGTAATGAATCCATTTTAGCACTTATAACCGTGAATATTTGGAATCCCAATTCCAAGGTATCTATGCACTTTATGAGAGCAACTGCTCCTAGTCAAATTACTTCCACTATGGGTAACAGAATCCAAGATAAAGCTGCTTACTGGATTGATGCCGGGCCGATACTGTGCCGATACTTTCATTATCGGCACGGTGCAATGCTTTCATTATCGGCACAATGCGATAGTTTCCTTATCGGCACGGTATGGGCCAAGCATCAGTCCAGTAAACTGCGTTGCTAGGGATGTGCATTAAATTGTAAATGCACAAAGTATATATGCAATTCATACAGTTTCTGCGTGCCCATTTTCCATTTCGTGTCGAACAGATATCATTTGAATGTGACATCAGCTGACACATTTTGATTATGCCGTGATATAGTTCAGTGACAAACAGATCCCGCATTTGGTATGGAGAGGCCAAACCAGAATTATATGTCTCTGCCTTGTCTGTGGCTTACCAAGCTACGCCCTGTGCTCAATTATGCTCACGAATATCTTGAAACGGTCCGGAAAATAGCTAACCATGGCATGGCGTGCTTGAGACCGGATATACACGAGGTCGGCACCAAATGTTCATTTCACGAGACCGGAACTAGTTTAACCTCTGTCGACGCGCCACTTTAGCAAGTAGACGCCACACGCTGGGCTAGAATTGATCCAACTAGCGCATGTCCCTCACATGATATTTAATGCCTGATCAACCTTGGCAGCGGCATACTGGATCACATGATCTTTGTTACTCGTCTAATGTTCCATCATAGTCCAGTAAATCTCCGGAAGCCTGTATATCGAATTGACCATTGCGGACAGTATTCTTTGGATGGTTTCCGCGGATAATCACGTTTATTTAGAAATCATGGTTAAAAACATTTCCGTACCACCTTTTCCGAAATGGACATTATTTTACTGTTCAATAGTTACAATTGTTCATAGCTGTATAATCGAGGAATCCGATCTGTCAATCAAGCACACGACGTCGTAATCAAGTAGGTCGCATATTATCAAAATAAAGTTACTCCGTCACGAAACAACACACACTCCTTGGTATTATCAGACTATGTGCATGCCTCCTCCTAGAAGGTTAGCTGGAATGGTCCCGCACTGATCTCTAGCCTTAGTACTTCTGATACGACCGCTTATATGCGTGATTGCGTATGTACATGCCTGCTGGAAGACGGCCCACCAGGTGGCCATGCTGCCGTCCAGCTGGGTGGACAGGCTTACGCGTGCGTGCGTGCTTCCGTGAGCAATTCACTTTTCCAGAGTATCCGTCGATGATTTGACTGTCTCGGTAATTGAGCCAATCATTCCAGTGATACAATTTCGAAAATAGACTTCTCTTGGCCTGTACATGGACACTGCGCAAGAAAAATAAAGGATTTTCTTGAATATTAACCATTTAATGGTCACGCTGTCAACAGTTATTTTTTTTAATTTCTGTGGCAAATTTCCAAACATTATCTTCTCTAGAGGGACATACTCTGGGTAATAATTCCGATTTTCTTGAGATATATAGACCATTAAACGGTTGATCGATATAGGCAGTATTTTGACCGCTTTGAGGCGCTGTTGATCCAAGAGGGATTAACCCCTGAATTCCCAGAATCTGAATTTCATGGGGATTATACAGATCAGATAATGACAAAATTATTCTAAGACCACTGAGTATAAAAGATATCCAGAAAGCGATTAGAAAGATCACATATGGCGGCTAAATACACTGGATACGATTAAAAACACAAGATTGGAGCCGAAAGACGTTTTAAGCTGTTGAATGCTTGCATGTATAGCTGCCTGTCTGCCTACCTACCTGTCTACCTTTCTGCCTGTCTGTCTGACTGCCTGCCTGACTCTCTGCCTGTCTGTTGGTCTGTCGGTCAGTCGGTCGGTCGGTCGGTCGGTTGGTTTGGCGGTCGGACGGTCGGTATGTCGGTCGGTCGGTCGGTCGGTCGGTCGGTCGGTCGGTCGGTCGGTCGGTCGGTCGGTCGGTCGGTCGGTCGGTCGGTCTGTCGGTCTGTCGGTCTGTCGCTCGGTCTGTCTGTCTGCCGCTGGGTCTACCACCATGCATGCCTATCTGCATGTCTGCCTGCCTATTAAGGTTACATGCCTATTACATGCCTTTGACAGTATTTCATAATTCATGAAAGACATAATCAATTTGATTATTGCGCCATCCACGATGCTGCCATCTCTGTCTGTACCCTGCTGCCATAGGCAACAACAGCTCCCAGTAAAACTAGTTTACAATTGTTCAATAGGTTACAGGTCTGTATAGTTACCTTGAATTTGTTATTCTGGGAATTCATGTTCAAAGGGTTAAGCGAAGCGGATCTAAAACAACGTATCATGTGCGATGTATGGGATATTGTGCTTACTATTTTGAAACGAATTTGACTGAGTGGTGTTGCTTTCAAAGGTTTCAGTCAAATTTGTTTCAAAATATTCAACAGCTTTCCTGAATTGATACTGAAATCTCAATATTTAAATGGTTAAGTGAGGCTACTTGTACTATTATACGTCCACGTAGTAGACATGGCGATACGGGCGATAAAAGTCTGTCTTTTGTCGTCAAACTGCTTTGTGAGGCGGAGAAAATATTGTCAGCTTGTCCACCACTATCCCCAGAGAACACTTCGCTGACGAAGTCATCAAGCGTTACGGATTCCTGGCAGCGAATTACGGTCTTGTCATTTCCGGTTGTCAGGCGAGCCCTAATGCTAGTGAACAGAACCCGCCATGCCCTCACTGTTCTGGGCTTGCGGTTTGATTGATAAACTGTACACCATCAAAATACCTGCCACGTATGTCCATCTGTAGTATGGTACTTAACGCCCAGACGAACCCACGTCAAAGATATTTATCTCGAAAACGTGAGCGCATACTGACTCCGACAGCCGCGATTACGCTACAGCACGCGTAC
>CM067369.1:111367109-111385078 GCA_034401795.1 Chaetoderma sp. LZ-2023a | reverse complement strand
ATGTACTACAAGAGAGCCGAAGTAGATTTTAAAAAGATATCGTTAATCCATTATGCCAATTATGTAAATCTGAACAGGAAACGGTGACACACTATCTAATCAGATGCCCAGCATTGGAATCCATTAGGCAAGCACGCATTCAGTCTATCGATCCTTGCCTTTTGAAAAATTGTCATTTAGGTGTTAGTGATTATTCAGCTGAAGAATTCGTAGAACTTAGATTAGATTGTACAAGAATCATCGATCCTGAGTTCCTGAGCATATTAGAGTGTCATGCTAGATGCTTAACTTATTTACTTCATACACGTAGATACAAGCTACTTAGTTGTAAATTAGTGTTAAGTGTTGATGACAAAGTAGTATCGTTAAACAGTGATAGTTCTAGGGCAGAGTGCTATTCTGAATAATAGGACATTCGTACGCATGTTAATGCGGTTCTCCTACAAAGGAGCTAATGATATGTTACCTGTTACAAGTTGTCTGACTTCCAGCAGTTCCAAACAGTGATAGTTCTAGGGCAGAGTGCTATTCTGAATAATAGGACATACGTACGCATGTTAATGCGGTTCTCCTATAAAGGAGCTTATGATATGTTACCTGTTACAAGTTGTCTGACTTCCAGCAGTTCCATGTATTGAG
Source organism: Chaetoderma sp. LZ-2023a (assembly GCA_034401795.1). Classification (NCBI taxonomy): domain Eukaryota; kingdom Metazoa; phylum Mollusca; class Caudofoveata; order Chaetodermatida; family Chaetodermatidae; genus Chaetoderma; species Chaetoderma sp. LZ-2023a. Next base: position 111,384,439 of record CM067369.1, on the reverse strand, counting down.
CTACCGCTTAAATCTTTCGAAAAGTTGAAACTATAGCATAGTTAAGCTCTTGTGGTCCACATTTCTCAATTGTCACACACAATGAGAGAACATCCATGTTCATGTAGCTATCCGGAATCATTACTTCGTAGCACATTTATTCTTGAAATCGACTGTATTGACTAGGCAACTCTTTCTCCTCAATATAAGCACCGTCATACACAACAACACGATAAATACATTATCTACCTGACGTAGTATTCTTCCCGGTTATCCGTCAGAAACCGTGTAATGATTTATTATGATGAACAGATGGGAGTGTGAATTTAAATATGTTTGGATCGACTGGATGAATCCGCTTTTAGGTAGTTCCCGCACATCTATAGCTAATTATACATGTGAACTGTTGAATTTAAAAAAACCCTAATTTGATTGTGTGCTGTTGCCTCCTGTGACCACAACCGCGCCCAGTCAAATTAGTTTCAATATATTCAACACAATGTTGATTGAATAGTGAAGACATACACTTCGTACAAGTGATGGATTATTAAAGGTTCCCGACGGATTTAGCTACGCCATTCATTAAATATTGTATTGTGACGTCATCCTATATATGACATAATTGGTCATAACGTCATATACTTGGATTCCTCTATTCTATATTTTAGAACAATGCCCAGATAAATATCTACTAGTGATGACTCGAAATCCGAGATTCGTTCTTATATAGCCAGTGTCGTATGATAATATATGTTACTCGTAGTAGTACTCATGGTAATGAATCCATTTTTGGAAACTTATAACTGTGAATATTTGGAATCCCAATTTCAAGGTATCTATGCAGTTTATGAGAGCAACTGCGCCTACTCAAATTTGTTCCACTATGTTCAACATAATCCAAGGTAAAGCTGCTTACTGGGCCGATGCCGGGCCGATACTGTACCGATACCGTCATTATCGGCGTAGTGCCTTACTTTCATTATCGGCACAGTGCGATACGTTCATTATCGGCACTGTATCGGCCAAGCATCCGTCCAGTATACTGCGTTGCTAGAGATGTGTATTGAATTGTAAATGCACCAGGTATATGCAATTCATGCAGTTTCTGCGTGTCCATTTCCCATTTCGTGTCGAACAGATATCATTTGATTGTGACATCAGCTGACAAATTTTGATTATGCCGTTATATACTTCAATGACAAACAGATCCCGCATTTGGTATGGAGAAGCCAAACCAAAATCATATATCTCTGGCTTGTGTGTGGCTTACCAATTATGCTCACGAATATCTTGAAATGGTCCGGAAAATAGCTAACCATGGCATGGCGTGCTTCAGACCGGATATACACGAGGTCGGCACCAAATGTTCATTTTACGAGACCAGAACTAGTTTAACCTCTGTCAACGCGCCACTTTAGCAAGTGGACGCCACACGCTGGGCTGTAATTGATCCAACTAGCCAGTGCGTGCTATGCCGCTCACGTGATATTTAAAGCCAGATCAACCTTGGCAGCGGCATGCTGGATCACATGATCTTTGATACTCGTCTAATGTTCCATCATAGTCCAGTAAATCTCCGGAAGCCTATATATCGAATTGACCATTGCGGACTGTATTCTGTGTATGGTTTCCGCGGATAATCACGTTTATTTAGAAATCATGGTTAAAAACCTTTCCGGACCACCTTTTCTGAAATGAACATTATTTTACTGTTCAATGGTTACAATTGTCCATAGCTGTATAATCGAGGAATCCGATCTGTCAATCAAGCACGCGACGTCGTAATCAAGTACGTCGCATATGATCAAAATAAAGTTGCTCCGTCACGAAACAACACACAATCCTTGGCATTATCAGACTATGAGCATGCCCCCTCCTAGAAGGTTAGCTGGAATGGTCCCGCACCGATCTCTAGCCTTAGTACTTCTGATACGACCGCTTATATGCGTGATTGCGTGCGTACATGCCTGCTGGAAGACTGCTGTGCCGTGCAGCTGGGTGGCCAGGCTTACGCGTGCGTGCGTGCTTACGTGAACAATTCACTTTTCCAGAGTATCCATCCATGATTTGACGTCATATGACGTCACAATCAGCTAAACGGCTTGTATGATGACGGCATAATCATTACGTCATACATGATTCTATTAGGCCGTCTTTAACTCTTAATAGTCCGACACGTTGTAAGAATTGTATTTCTCTACTATTTAATAAACATGCTGTTGAATATTTTGAAAACTAATTTGACTGATGCAACGTATTCATGTGCGTTACTCGTTTGAGCAATACACATTTGTCTGATTTTAATGAGGCGGTCTCCTAGCCCCCAGACTAGTTATCCACAGATGTGAATATCGACGCATACCTGTATCTAATGTCACTGCTCTATGCGGACGACACTGTACTCTTAACGCAGAAAAGCATTGAATTACAAACAATGCTTACCAATTTTAATTTATACTGTGAAGATGGAACTTCCGAATTAACAAATCTAATATACAAATCTCCAAACTGCAGAAAAATCGAAATATCTGGGAATCCACTTCTATTTCAAAGAACGATAAAAAAAATGGCCAATTAAAATCACCTAACAGAGCATGCCAATAAAGCACTCTAGATGCAGTTTACAGACGGATAGAAAACAGACCCTCCAAGAGATAAATAATAGATAGATAATAGATAAATTCAATTGGCAATTGAAACCCAGGATTGTGTGTTGACGAAACACTCATTCCAATGGTCACTTTCTACGCAGGATACTAACTATGAACAGCAGACACCAAAATTCAAGATCTACGGCGAACTAAGTATGCATCTGATTGCTATCACCATTCAACGCCAAGTTATTACCTTTTGGACATCAGTAGTAAATGTTAAACAAACTAAATTCGCATATCTCATCTACAGATACATGTACAACGAACACCTACAATATGGGTCTCTGTCGCTAGTAATTTATACATTGACTTTCCCGTTCCTTTACTTTGTCTAGCAAATGCCACACAGTCTTCTATTTTCTCATGCGTGTTTGATAATTTATGCACGAGACAGATATATCTAGAATTAATTTCTGTACTCTTGATCACATTTAACTTCGAACATCATTCGTTAGCCCTGCCAAGATCATCGCCTACCACCCCTCGCTTGTCAACGCCGTGGAAACCAAACATTTCAACTCCCCGCATCTTGCTTGATAAATGGTTTTACACAAATCCTACCATAAGCTCCGGCTGTAGTTGATAGCCATATATTACGGAAAGCTCTGCAACAGCAGTCTGAGATTGGATCGCCATGACCAAATGTCTTAACCTATACAACAGTAATCTTCCGAAACCCCACTATAAAGAGGCACAAGTTCAAAACAATATGCTGATTTACTGAAAATTATTTGACTGAAAGCTGTTGGTGCTGCTCGGAGCAACAATTTTCTATTTAAGTTTCTTGGAAAATATGCAAGAGAGTAGTATCTCTGTTCTTTGTACTCTGCGTTCCCATCCATGTTGTTGTGAAGACGTTAAGTTGTTGTAGGGCACGACGCGACTGCAGATCAGCGTGCACATCAATCTAGCCAGAGTTGGACATCCATATACGAATGGATGGTGTAGATTGCCACACACATAAATCACATTAACGGGAATCCCCAGCAAGAATATGATAGCAGGTCATCTATAACTCCTGAGACAGTTTCTTTATACTGACAATGTGTTTAAATCTACATTTCCTTGCAATGCCTTGGAAGTTTTACCAGCAAGCTAGATTTTGCGTAGCTATTTACCACATCTTGTTCCATCCTATAATGGTCAAACCTGCAAAATTACCCATATAGTGCTCTTGAATGATATCCATTTTAAGCCAAGAGAAGACTATTTTTGAAAATTTACCACTGCAATGACTGGCCCTGAAATCGAGCCAGTAATTCCAATGATGCAATTTCGAAAATAGTCTTTTCTTGGCCTGCACATGAACACTGTCAAAGTAAAAAAAAAAGATTTTCTTAAATATTAACCATTTACTGGTCAAGCTGACCATTACGTGTGTCAACAGAAAGTTATTTTTTTTAAATTTCTGTAGCAAGGTTCCGAACATTATCTTTTCTCAAGGGACATTCTCTGGGTAATAATTCCAATTTTCTTGACCATTAAAAGGTTGATCGATATAGGCAGTATTTTGAACGCTTTGAGGCGCTGTTGACACAAGAGGGATTAACCCCTGAATTCCCAGAATCTGAATTTCAAGGGGATTATACAGATCAGACAATGACAAAGTTATTCTAAGACCAGTGATTACAAAAGATATCCTGAATGTGATTAGAAAGATCACACATGGGAAAATACACTTGATACGATTAAAAACACACGATTGCAGCCGAAAGACGTTTTACGCTGTTGAATAGTTTTATTCCAGAATTACCAACAGCTGCCAGTCAAATTACTTTTAAATTATTCAACAGAATAAGTATTTAATTGTAATGCCTGCATGTATAGCTGCCTGCCTGCATGGCTGCATGCCTGCCTGCTTGTCTGTATGTATGTATGTCTGTCTGTCTGGTTGCCTGCCTGCGTGCCTGCCTGCCTGCCTGCCTGCATGTCTGACTGTCCGTCTGTCTTCCCGCCTGCATGCTGCCTGTCTGGCAGCCTCTATGCATGCCTGCCTCCATGTCTGTATGTTAACCTGCCTGTCTGCCTGCCTGCCTGCCTGCCTGCCTGCCTGCCTGCCTGCCTGCCTGCCTGCCTGCCTGCCTGCTTGCCTGCCTGTCTGTCTGTCTGTCTGTCTTCACATTGAAAAAAACGCATTGGCACAGGAATTTAATTAAAAATTTCTTTGCCTAAATTTGTCCTATCGAGACCAAGTTTAGATTTACTTAGAGTGGTCCCCCCTTGAGATTAGTTGGGGTAAAGTGAATTAATCAGTAGGTCGCTTTAACAGGTAAAGGCTGGGATTGATCCTACATTATAGAGAAATCACACACACGAATGCACACACATACACACACGCACGTACATACGCACGCACGCACGCACGCACGCACGCACGCACGCACGCACGCACGCACGCACGCACGCACGCACGCACGCACGCACGCACGCACGCACGCACGCACGCACACATCTGAACGAATGCACGAATGCATGCAATATACATGCACACAGTAATACATGCACGAATGCACGCAATAATGCATGCATGAACGCATGCACGAACGGACGCACGAATGCATGCACGCACACACCCAGGCACTAATGTACTCACGAATTAATGCACCCACACCCACATACACACGCACACATACACCCACGCAAGTATAGATGCACACACGTACGGATGTACGAGCGCACACCCACACACATACACACATACGAACAAACGCTCGGACGCACGAACGAACGAACGAACGCATGCACGAACGAACGAACGAACGAACGAACGAACGCACGCACGCACGCACGCACGCACGCACGCACGCACGCACGCACGCACGCACGCACGCACGCACGCACACATACACACACACACACACACGCACGCAACACACTTTTGCAGACACAAAATTAAAAGATGTCCTACGGATATGATTTCATGTTGCCCCACCATTGATTTTGGTTGGGATTAGATTTATTTAAGAATAGGTAGGGAGGGATGAAACCCTGTCATTGTTATCAGGACTAAGGTCTAAAGGTCTAACTTTGATCTTACTAGCAAATCTTTCAGGTTTGGATTTCTATTGTAAGCTATTACTGGTCGTGCTTTGATCGGTTCCTTTAATTTAGATTGCAACTGTGAATATTCGTCTTTCATGGTTTTCGCTAATTCAACATTTAGTCCAGGAGCTAAAGCTAGGTCAGAATCGGTACGTAGCACACCCAGTATTCGGAAGGTCTGACACTTGCTGTGGCTTGGGGGACATGTCCCACACATTTTAAGCCCTGTTGTACAAACAAATTGTGGTAGCACTAATTAGTTATCCTGATTTCTTTGCATAGGGGGTCTAGGCTTTGGCTGTATCCACAGTGCACAACGATATAAGCATGATCGTGTCATAACTCAAAGTAATATCGTATTAGATTCACCATATATGATATTTAGACGGATATCGACCTAAGAGCTGAGAGAACTGGAGATTGGCAGGCACACCTATCTGCTACGGCTGCTATGGCGCCATATTTCTACAGCATGGACAGAACCAATTATGCAAGATGGCTGCCAATATATCTTGCGGACATGAAGATGCTTCCAAGTACACATCCCCATGTACATGAACAATTCTTGAATGGAAATCATTCTGTAAGTCGCTCAGACCATCCATTCAATCAAGTGTGGACAGATATGGCCTTAGAGCAATCGATTAATTTGGATTCCAAAAAGCGAGGTGATATTATTGGAATAACACAAAAGCCAGGAGCTCTGGAGAGGTGGTTTTTAACTAGCCACGAGAGGGCAGCCATAACAACGGTCACAAAGCAAATGTGTGGGTTAAAAGATAGTCACATGTTTGGAGTACATAAGGAAATGGAGACTAATCGAATGAACAGGGATGAAACCGATGTGCAGAAATAATATTGCGGAAAACGACGACAGCGAGTGTCTTCCGCTTGAAAACATTGCAACTGGCGTGGTATTGCCTAGTGAAATCGCCAAGAGACTTGTTTCCGCCTGTGACATTGGTAAGGAGATTATGGAAAATTTTGTTCAGGAGCGGCTGGACACTAACATGAGAAGTTTTTGGGACACGTTGCCACACTTAAAACTTAAAACATTTGCCAGCCTAGCACAGAAGAAAAAACTCAAAACAAATGATGAAAAAATTCACAATGTGAGATCTGACCGCGAACTATTTGGTCGATTAATTATTGCCGCAAGCTCCAGAGATGTTGATTTAAAACTAGTGATGACGTATGAACTGTCTGCTGTTCCACTATCATTGTCACATACGGATGGGACTCTAAGAAAGAATGTGAAAAGTGTTTTGTTAAGTGAACTAGAAAAGGAGGTAAATGTTGATGGACGGCTTCCACCTGTTGACAAGACAGGCGCAACAGCTTATGTAGTAGATGGCATGGCAATTGTGCAAATGGTTAAAACTGGAGGTACGTCTACATTTGGGGAATTGGCTGATAAATACTGGCACATCTTTACAGTTCCACTGAATCGAGAAGACTGCAACAGAGTAGATATAGTTTTTGACAGATATGATAGACTGGAATCTCTCAAAGCGGAAGAGCGGCTAAAACGTGGGTCATCAACAGCATTGGAAGTAAAGATTGCTGGAGAAAATACTCCCGTTCCAAAGCAATGGGCCAAGTACATCAGCAATCCAAGCAACAAAAGTAACCTGGTTGCATTTCTCAGCAAGCGGTGGCGTGATACTGGTCTAAATATGCTATCTGCCGACATTTGCGTCATTCTTGCTGGTGGCTTTAACGATGGAATGGATGTTGTTGTCATTTCAGCGAACAATTCGTCGTATTTGGAAGAACTTCGATCAGATCACGAGGAAGCAGATACGCGTATGATATTGCACGCGCTACACGCTTCAAAAGACCACATGCGTGTTGTTATACAGTCTCCTGATACAGACGTGGCAGTACTTAGTATATATACGTATAGTTCGCTTCACTGTTCTGAACTATGGTTCCGTACGGGCACAAAGGACAAATTGCGATACATACCAATACATACAGTTGCTCAAGTACTGGGCCCAGCTATCTGTCTGTCTTTGCCTGGGTTTCATTCTCTTACAGGTTGTGATAGCACTAGTGCATTATTTGGAGTCGCTAAGAGAAAAGCATTCAGTCTCTTAAAGTCATCTGAATGTCATCAGCTTAGCTTAGCCCAACTCGGCGAACATGTTGACTTATCACCGAATACTGCAATTCTATGTGAGAAATTTGTCTGTGAGTTGTATACCACCAGGGATGTGGGAAAGACAGCTGATGAAACCCGTTATTGGCTCTTTTGTCAAAAGAGACAAAGAAATGAAAATCTTCCACCTACATCGAATAGTCTAAAGCATCACACCGAAAGGGCCAATTTTCAAGCTCTTGTTTGGAGACGTTCATTGCAAGCTGTTCAGAATCTTCCATCTCCAAATGGACATGGCTGGAGTATAGTGGATGGTCTACTCAATCCTGTTCTAATGTCAAAGGATCCTACTCCATTTGGATTAATTGAACTCACATCATGTAGATGTCAAAAGTCTGCCTGCAAAAGAACAGATCTCTGTCAATGCAAGGCTAACAATCTACTCTGCACTGAAGCATGCCTTTGTATGGGAGGTGAAATGTGTGACAATGTTCAGCATACAATTGTCGAAGATGACTCTGACACGGATGAGTAACATTCTCTCATTTGCTCACGTGATAAATATGTCCTGCCAGCTTGTGTAGACATGCACTGCATGTCAGTTAAAAGTTTAATTATGAAAAATGTAGAAAACATGGGCATTGTTGTAGCTAAGGTATTGCTAGTCACAAGAAGACCTAAGTGCCCCAATATGTACAAAGCAACATACGGGTGTCTTAAACGAGGTTGATTATGTATAAATCTGCGATATACGATCACTCCTTTCCATTTTGGTTAAGATTGTATTGATATAACATGCGCTTAAGTTTGTGAAAAACTTACCATTGTGAAAATTGTTTGAGAGCTACATTCAACACCTATTGTAAATGGGCTTCTCACGGGTTAGTGATACCACAATTTTCTTGTACAACACGGCTCAGAATATACCCAAGACATCAGTCTAGCATAATATAGAGACACACCTTCTGAATACTTGGTGTGCTACGAAACCATTCTTCTAGACCCCTTTTGAAAATTGGCTCCCGGACTAATTACGTCTATTGTATATGAGTTGAAATGGGATAATTTTGTTCTTTTGTGATATTCCCGGATCTACATTTATTCCAAATGGTGCTTTTGTTTGGAGTGTTCTAATCCAATGGCCCTCTCGGATTTTGCGAAACGAACTCGTTTCTTCCTCACTATCGAAGGTCGGAATCTGTTCTATTGGCATGATTTCAAAATGATGTTCAACTGAATGATCAGGAAGTTGGAAATGTTGAGTAATTGGCGTATCTGCTGAGGTGTTAATATCAGAAACGTGGCGTCTAGCACGCACTCTAAATGCATTTTTTGTTTCACCAACATACTGTTTCTGGCAAAGAGCACAATTGATCAAATAGACTACATTCTCAGAATCACAATGCATATTAGTTCGGATATGATATTCATTTTTAGTTTGAAAGCTCAGGAATGTTTGTTGGTTTACAATATAGTTGTTTAATTTGCATCTATTTTTGTCGCATTTAGAAACTGATCCATCGCACATGATTGGTTTATTGTGTTTAATTTGGACAGGTTCAAACTCGGGTCCGCTATGAGGTTTTAGATTTTCAAGCTCATTGATGGTGTCTGCTTTAATTTTTCGAAGAAAACGGGCTGAATAGCCTCGTGCTTTCAAAGCATCAAACAGAGTAGAGCATGCACTATTCAGATTTTGCCTGTTGCTAGAGTTTCGAAAAAATGTTATGATTTGCGATTTGATCAAACCTTTAAATGTGTGTGGAGGATGAAATGATTTTTTGTGAAGCAGCTGATGTGAGTCTGTTGGCTTAAAGAATACTTTATATTCTAATTTTCCAGAGGAATCAAATTGAGGACCCTTATAGATCGTGTTATCTAAAAAGTCAACCGATGTTCCACTAATAGTAGCTTTTAGCTTGATGTTTGAATCTTGGTTATTTAAAATGCGAAAAAATTCCCAAAAGTCTTCTTCTGAATGTTGCCAAACTATGAAGATGTCATCTAGATATCTGAGGTAAAGAAGAGGCTTTTTGGTTGATTTGTTCAGTGCCTCCTCTTCCCACTCCGCAACATAAATCGTGGCAAAATTTGGGCTGAATCGTTTACCCATTGTGCATCCACATATTTGAAGGTAATTTTCACCATTAAATTGGAAATCGTTTCCTTTAAGACTTAGCTCTAATAATTTTAGAATTTCCGTGTCTGGTCGATCTGGATCAGGAAATTTGACAAAGGAATTCTTAATAGCATTGACTCCAGCATCAATATCTATATTGGTATACATAGCATCTATGTCTAATGTGACTAAATATGCATCTTTCGGAACTGACAATTTGGATAACTTTGAAAGAAAGTGTTCTGTGTTCTTGAGAAAGCTCTTGTGTCTATTAGCAATGGGCTTTAAATAGTAATCAATATATTCTGAAATGCCATAAGACTCACTGCCACAGTCTGAAATGATGGGTCGTCCAGGTGGTGTCAATGGATCTAACCAGGTGCTGATAGATTTATGGATTTTAGGCAAGATATAAAATGTCCGATTTTGTGGATTATTCTCACCTAGCAGATACTTTAGCTGTTTCTTATCGATGTACTTATCTGTATGCAATGAATTAAGTATTTCAATGAAATTTTGTCGGTTTTGAGGCCAAATTAAATTATCAAGTTTTCTGTAATGCATGGTGTTAGTTAACTGCCTTTCGGCCTCGCGGATGTAGTTTTCTCTAGACATAATCACAGTTGCTGAACCTTTATCGGCTGGTTTTATAATAATATTGTGATTTCTACGTAATTTGTTGATGGCCTGTCGCTCGAGAAATGAAAGGTTTTGCTTATTGTTTGTAACTGGCAATGATCTGGCTATACCAGCAACCGTTTTATGGTTGCTTTAATCTTGTCATCAACTAGCCTATCTAGAGGGTCCCAACCGGATTTTCCAGTGAATGGTTTTGACTCTCCATTTAAATTTCGAAAATGATGGGCTATTTTTACTGAATGACCAAAACTAGCTACTTCAATAAGACCTGTGTCTAAAAGCAAATCTAATCCTGTTTTTGGTTTTGGAGTTGGTACAAAAGTAAGACCACGATCGAGAATGGATTTTTCAGATGGTGAGAGATCATAGTCAGCTGCTAAATTGACAAGGTTTGTTCCTAATCCTATGTTAGGGGAGCTATTGCCTTGACCCACATTTAGTTAAAATAAGTACCGTCAACCAATGGTTATAAATACAATTAGATGTTTCTTTCGTCCAATGGATTCTATCCTTCTCAACATGAAAATTGGCATCAGAAATTTTGGGGATGACCTTATCAACGTGGCAGTTGGACCTTGCTGATTCCTTGATACGCTTGAGACAGTACCTTTGCATATCTGACAAGCTATCAGAGAAGTTAATCTCAGCAAAGTGCAACTCCGCAGGGGGAAGCTATTCTTAAATTCACGAGCCATGAACCGTAAATGGCTTGAGGCTTTGGTTGGATGCTCATTTTTGGAGTTGATGCCAATATTCAGGATGATCTTCTCCGGGCTAGGGCCATCCTGGTGTCGCATAGCCTTTGTTCTGAAATGTGATAATGCGGCACCAGGATAGCCCTCAACCTGGATGTCAGGATGGACGTCTAAATCAATTCGGGCTAGATTAGAGGACCCTATCATCAGAATCCTTTTGGTGATTTTGGGGATCCTCCAAAGGCCTTTGCTATGCGATTGATGACGGTACTTAGCAAACTTCCTGTCAGACAGGTTACTATTATTCTCCATAGGAGGGAGAGGAGGCGGAGACAGAGGAAGAGGAGCAGAAGAAGGTGCGTGAGGAGAAGAGAGATGAAGAGTAGGATGAAGAGCAGGAGGCGGGATTGAGAGAGGGGATGCATGAAGAGAAGAAGTTTGAGGTGGAAGAGGAGGAGGCGGGATTGAGAGAGGAGAAGGAGGAAGAGGAGAAGATCGAGTCAGAAGGTGGCTAGGAGAAGATAGTGGAAGAGATGAGGAAGAGTTGCTAGGTGGTAGATTGGGGGAACAGTGAGTAACAACCCGACAACGACGCACAGGAGGAGAATTTGTCTTTGGGATAGCCGGCCATGACTCTGTTACGTCATCAACACCAGGTGCTGGTGTTGGTGATGTATACAGATTCGTCCGCTTGGAAGTGGTGGGCGAGGGTGTGAAGGTGGTTGGTGACCGTTGTCGTTTGTTAGTCATTGTTGAATGTGAACCTGAACCTGTACTTGGTGTGGTCCCCGCTGTTGGTACAGACATCACTCTATTTTGCTCCATCACTAGCTATTTCTGCCAAAAATTTCCAAAAATTTGTGATTGTCGTTGTGGCTAATTTCCAAAATTTTGCCTACCCCATTTCAATGCTATGCCTTTGGCTCTGTGTAGATCAAGAATTACATTAGATTCGGCCACTTTTACCTCTGCCTTTAATTTGTCCAATTTGCTTCGATAATGTTTGATTACATTTTCTAAGCAGCTATGAGCCCAAATTTGGTTTATCATGTTGGTCGATTTAACAAATTCGTCATCTCGTAAGGCAGGGCAGAAAAACGAGTTCATCTCCTCCATTTTCATGCTGAGAGATTTCGGGAGAGAGTCTGATGCCAAATGATCTCGTAAAAGACCATAGTGATGCAAGCATTGCAACACATGGAAGTACATCTTAACCAGTCTCTGAAAGGCCTGAACAGACTGGTTAGGAGCACTTTTGGTTGATGAAAGGTTGGACGCTGGGTTGCCAGATTTGCGTCCTTTACCCACTGGGCCATTGTAATTCTTGACCATTTTAGTACGTAATCAAATTTCTACAGATTTATGTCAATTCAGTCAGAAAAGTTCAAAAAAGTTAAATACCAAATATTAACTAGAGCGATATGTGTTGAAACAATTTAGAGACTGAAAAATAAGAACAATTAATACAAGATTATTATATATATATATATAATTAAAGCTTACACTGCCAGTTGCTGGAGCACTTTCGACGTAATGGTCTCCGTCATGCAGCGAAAACACTGGTCTAATGGCAACTGATAATTCTTACATATTTATAGGAGAATTACTGCAATGGTGACTACTGATTAACTATTAATTCAGTCTCTCCACAAAAGATCAAACGAAACCCGAAGACCTGCTTTAGATCAATGTGTGCCTTGGGCGCTACTGAAGTCAAACAGCTAATACAAAAGGCGTGATTGCTTAATTATATCGATCTTATCTAGCTGTAGCATGGGTTAGTACGCCGGTTCGTTTCAGGCGATTAAGGTGTGATAATAACAATGAGGGCTATTTGGTCAGTCATTAGATCAAATGCTGCAGAGATATGTTTAATCATGGCGGCTGAGAGTAATTTACTTGTTGTTTGAGTACTGCAAGGGACAGGTTTCCTGAATAAAGATTATTAAAAAAAATTCTGACAAGTTATACAGTTTTTTGATCGTGGCGAATCGGTTCACTCAGTTATTACAAAGCGTTGATTACTTCTTTGTAATAAGTTGGCGTTGCCGTGTGTTCGAAAATAGGAACACCTTCTGACAAGTTATACAGTTTTTTGATCTGGGCAAATCGGTTCACTCAGTCATTACAAAGCATTGATTACTTCTTTGTAATAAGTTGGCGTTGCCATGTGTTCGAAAAGAGGAATAAACAAATAGTTTTGAGCAGGTCTTTCTGACATAGGATGATCCATTGTGGATTGACTGAATGTTGTTGGGCTAGTGAGATTCCTTCTAAAGAGAGGTGGTTGTAAGTCACAGGTTGTTTTTAAGCTTTGTAAGCTTATATGTCCAACAACGCATGCACTCATTCACCCGCCCAGACACCAGCATATTAATCCATCCATCAGTCCATGCTGCCATCCACCTAAACAAATACTTGATTAAGGGGAGAACAGATTTGTAAACTGATAGATAGACACCCGATGGGTGACTAGACGGCTGAATAAATGAATAGGCAAATGGGTGAAAGCCACAATTTCATTTCCCAATTTGGTTTAATTTATTCACTTAGTCATTGCAAAGCGCTAATTGCTTCTTTGCAATGAGTTGGTGTGGTTGTTGAAAAAATAAGAATAAAATATGACAGGTGGTTGCGGATGAGGTGGTTTGTAGCTTTACAAACATATATGTCCAAACAATCCATGCGCCCACCCAGTAATCCATCCATCAGTCCATCCACACAGACAATCAATTGATGTCTGGAAGGCACAGACCAGTAAACCAATAGAGAGGCCAAGGACAGGTGACAGGATGAGTGAACAGATAGGTGGACGAATGAGCGAATGAATGAATATGAACGCCCGCACGTACGCACGTACGCACGCACGCACGCACGCACGCACACACGTACGCACGCACGCACGTACGCACGCTCGCAACCATGAACGCACGCACGCCCACACGAATACACGCACGCACGGATGCATGTACTCATGAATGAACGAACGAACGAACGAACGAACGAACGAACGAACGAACGAACGAACGAACGAACGAACGAACGAACGTACGATCGAACGAACGAACGAACGAACGAACGAACGAACGAACGAACGAACGAACGAACGAACGAACGAACGAACGAACGAACGAACGAACGAACGAACGAACGAACGAATGTACATACGAACGCATGTACATACGAACGCACGTATGGACGAACGTGCAAACGAAATATCAGCTACCAGCAGACCAATTCCGACAGTGTATTTGTACATATAAACAGTTTAAAATTGTTTGATTTGGGACAAATATGGAGGCCTGGCATAAGCAAGTCCGTCTTTACATTGAAAAAACCCGCATTGGCACAGGAATTTAATTACAAATTTCTTTACCTAAATTTGTCCTCTCGAGACCAAGTTTAGATTTACTTAGAGTGGTCCTCCCTTGAGATCAGTTGGGGTAAAGTGAACTTATCAGTAGGTCGCTTTAACAGGTAAAGGCTGGGATTGATCCTACATTATAGAGAAATCACACACACGAATGCACACGAACGCACACCCGCACGCACGCACGCACACATCTGAACGAATGCACGAATGCATGCAATAATATTGTCTGTCTGTTTGTCTTTCCGTCCATCATGTGTATCAAGGTGCCCGCCTTCCTACCTTCTTGCTCGCTGATGCAGCCTGCCTGCCTGCCTGCCTGCCTGCCTGCATACATGCATGTCTGCATGTCTGCCTGCCTGCCTGTTTGTCTGTCTGTTTGCCCGACCGTCCGGTCGTCCAGCTGTCTGTCTACCAGCAGCATGCCTGCCTACCTGCATGGCTGCCTGCCTGTCTGCCTACCTGCATGCCTACCTGTCTGCACCACGCACGCCTGTCTGCCTGTCTGCCTGCCCGCTAAGATGACATGCCCATTATTACTTTGACGGTATTTCATAATGCATGAAAGACATAATAAATTTGGGTATTACGCCATACAACTATGCTGCCGTATCAGCATATAAATAAGCAGATAATATGTTAATTCTCCTAAAATACAAAACATTTTATGAGCATTGCACAATCTGCATTGCCGACTATGTAGAAGGCGGAATGAACGTTGTGAAAACAAGACTTAACCGTTCTAATAACGGGCACCAGATGGGCCACAGGGAATGGTCACCGAAGATAGGTGGTTACATAATGCATGTCATTGGCTTTGATATATAAATGTAGGGATCGTATAATAGTCTTCTTTAAGACTGGTGGTGCTGACACCACCAATCTTGCTAAGACCACCAATCAAAAATAGCCCTTCATTTGTCCTCAAAGCAGGTATCTGCTGTAGACACGTTAAGCTGTGCGCTTGCTAGATGCCGTCCTCGCTTTAGCTTCTAGATATGGTCGGTAGCTGCTTTCAACTACTTAGCAATTTTATGATGCATACGCAAGAAAGTGCCATAAAGTTTTATGTTAGGTTATTACGAACATACTTCGGCACAGAGAAATAATGTTCAGAGAGGAAATAGATTTGTTATGCCATAATTAAGCTCCATACAAACGCAGGCTATTGTGCTCTTAACCCATCTTGTGTCAAGCATTTAATGGCAAAACTGGCCAAAGCAGTCTCTTCAGTAGTGTTGTGGCATATCCATTTTTCGGTCAAGAGAAGACTAGATTTTGAAAATTTACCACTGGAATGACTGGCTCGCTTATCGAGCCAGTCATTCCAGTGACAAATTTTCAAAACTAGTCTCCCCTTGGCCTGCAAATGGATACTGATTATGCACAAATTTGAATTTTCTTAACCCTATGCTGTTCAAACATCCTTCATTTACAAAACAACTGAAAGACCTTTTTATAAATTCCATAGGAAAACATTTAAAATTGTCTTCTCTTGGCCTGCAAATGGATTGCATACAAAGAGCAACACATTTTTCTTTTCTTATACACTTTTACCGTTAAATGGTTAATTAATAGGCATATATAAGTGGAATATTGAGCGTTTCGATGCGCTTTTGATATTAGAGGTGCTAAAGGATTTTTGACCATATTACTAATATTCTGTTTACCTAGTTTGTATTGAATAGTCCCTTCCCGTAGTTTTTGAGTGACCAACTCCAAACCTGCTCAACTTCCACGGCGCGCTGAAGAAACGTCTGCAATTTAACGGAATTTAAAATCAACCAATGATTATTGAGAAAACCATATTTTATACCCCCAAATGTACCACATGGAGCCAATGTTTGGGAGAGCGTTTTAAAACGGGGTTCTCCTATACTTTTTGTCTGATCGAGTAATAGTATATTTGATACGCCGGAAACAATACCGAAAGTTTTGAAAGGAAATTGGTACAAAATAGCTGAAGCACCCTCAATGACAATGAAATTTCTCATGCTCCGTATTATCCATAGGGCATCTGTTTTACGACTGAATGTTTTGAAGCTATCTGAGTACAAAAATGTTGAAACTTCAACAAATGATATCTGTGACAGAAATCTGAAATTGTATATTCTTAGCTTCCCCCTACATTGCAATCTTTAAAGACATGCGTTTATCTCTTACATGCCTGGGCTCGCTTCTAATATAATTAGATGGATGTATTCAGCATACCGAAGACGCTAATAAGGGTTTGAAACAATCTGACAAACATTAGCTACTACGTATTCAAAAACACACAGATTTAAAGTTGCTTCAGCAAATTTGTATGTTCTTGCTTGTTACTTAAACGAAAACTAACTACATCTCCTCATAACAATTGATGAATTCAGGTTCCCAGTCCGGCATATGACGGTATAATCAACTTCATAGCTTGTAACCTGTCGTCATAATCCATTACGTCCTGAATGACACGATTTAGTCTGTATTGAATGCTTCCTGTGCCAGGTTGTACGTATTGTATGTCTTTACTATGTAACAAACATGCTGTTGCATATTTTATAAATAATTTGCCTCGGCTCTGTTGCTGACATAGGCAGGAAAAGCATTCTGTCAAATTAGTTTCAAAATATTCAACATCATACGTGTATAATTTTCTGGAAATCGATAGTCCGGGATTCCAGGATCGATTCATTTAAACACGGGCGACATGTCGGATTGTCGGTGGAACTTATCTAAAGATGGGCGGGGCATA
>CM067369.1:111208578-111366609 GCA_034401795.1 Chaetoderma sp. LZ-2023a | reverse complement strand
GAGAGAGAGCGAGAGAGAGAAAGAGAGAGCGCGAGCGAGAGAGAGAGAGAGAGCGAGCGAGAGAGAGAGCGAGAGAGAGAGAGCGCGCGCGAGAGAGAGAGAGAGAGAGCGCGAGAGAGAGAGTGAGAGAGAGAGCGAGAGAGAGCGAGAGAGAGAGCGCGAGAGAGAGAGCGAGCGAGAGAGAGCGAGAGAGAGAGCGAGCGAGAGAGAGCGAGAGAGCGATAGAGCGAGAGAGAGAGAGCGAGAGAGCGAGAGAGCGAGAGAGCGAGAGAGGGAGAGAGAGAGAGAGCGAAAGAGAGAGCGAGAAAGAGAGTGAGCAAGCGAGCGAGAGAGAGAGAGAGAGAGAGAGAGAGAGAGAGAGAGAGAGAGAGCGAGAGAGCGAGAGAGAGATAGATAGATCGAGAGAGAGAGAGCGAGAGAGAGAGAGCGAGCGAGAGAGAGAGAGAGAGCGTGAGAGAGAGAGAGCGAGAGAGAGAGAGAGAGCGAGAGGGCGAGAGAGAGAGAGCGAGAGAGAGAGAGAGAGAGAGGGAGAGAGAGAGAGAGAGAGATATGCTTGCGTGTTTCAGTAGAAATATAATACTCTAACATCATTTATTTTGACACCATTAAAACGAAAACGTTATAAACATAAATACAACTAATTACCTACAACTATGTGAACAGCGCATCAAAGTCAACATGGCGATACTTTTATTAATAAAACCTTTAATGGTCGCGCTCTTTTAAAGAAAACAGAAATCTTTGTTCTGTAAAAGTCCATTTGAAGGCCATGTGAAGATCATCCCTGTGAAAGCTTGGTGATCAGAAACATCCGAACGCATGCGTAATTAACATCCCATTTGAGACCAAGACCATCGCTCGAAAATGTACTACTAAAATGACCCACTTGTTATAATGAACCCGTCACTCCAGTTGCAAACACACCAAAATAGTCCTCCTCTAGCCTGTAAATGGACATTCCTCAAGACTATCCCGGCAGCCAGTTTTGGCTGGCTCGTTCATGAGTGGCATAATTCGACAAAAGGGGTGAGTTGCTAATTAATTCCCCATTATTATATAATTATTGTGACAATTGTATGCAGTATGAAAACACATTTTAACAAATAAACGTTACGCTCCAAGGTTTCAATTAGGTTGATTCTGGCTACGCTCCACCCACGTGTTGGAATAGATTTGAAACTTGGAATACTGACTTCCCAGAATCTAAATTCCAAGGTAACTATACTGGTAAGTTGGTGACTATTTTAAAACTAAATTGGCGTATGGCCGCAACAGCTCACAATCAAATTAGTTTCAAAATATTCACTAGACTGTTTATTAAATTTTACTTTTATGAAATACATACAGTTCGCACACTTTCTTGACAGAATATTCCGGTTTGTGGTGGACCTACGTCATTTCGATTGTGACAGCAGATAACATGCATGCATATTTGATTATGACGTCAGATACACGAGTTATAGATTGGACCCATCTGTTGAAAATAACCCACATAGCTCATGAATATCTCACTATGAAAGTATTGAGAAAGCCAGCATGGTACTCACTATAATCAAGCCATTAGAAGCGCAGCACATCAACAACGTGGAGTGTAACACACTACTCCACAATTGGCAAAGTGTCTTTACCAGTGATTTGCTCCATTTTTAACAGAGAGACCGGTGTATGGTGAATTCGTTATTTGGCCTGAATCCTTAGCTAGTGCCTATTTTACACACATTTTATATTCTTCACTTCGTTCCTTCCTAATGTGCAATTTCTTTTGCCAACGTGTATCCCAAATTGAATTCAGTTTCTTGGCCAGCACAACTATTAAATCACTCTTTAGAACAGTCACAGGAAACGGATTTCAAGGAAAAAACCTATGAAAAGAAATATTGTACCGTCATGGCTAGGATGGACATTTCCCCAAACGGCACCAAAAATAATCAGCAGGAGCTTAGAAATGATAGATTGTGTACGTGTACGATCTAGCAGATTATCAGATACAGGAAAGCTATATTTCCTTTTTATCCGGAGACGTATTTTACAAGTTCATTACCTGGAGTAATGAATGTTATCAATTACCTAGCTTTAGGATTATGTGTGAACAAATCCGCAAACTTGAAAATCTGACAAACCTATTTCTTAGAGGGAAAGGTCAGAATGTCTTGCACACAATTCTGCTAATGGCTTCATCCATTAGATTAGAATGCAGATGCCATTAAGAGAAAACATTACCCCCACAAGCGATGGGTGATAAGCCTTACTGTATCCGACAGTATCTCCGTTTATCCTTAAATAGCACTAGATCATATAGTTCGAGATAAAGTGGGAAATTTGGGGTTTGTTGGCTTTCTGCAATGCAGTTACAACGCACCGAAACACCTCCTTAATCGGTTGACTGAGTCTTTTTGAAGACGATATATTTCAGGGGTTATAACTCTGTACCAGTTCAATATTTTGAATACAATGTGTCTGAAATTTGTTTGTGGCTAAGCCACTAACAACTTTCAGTTAAATTGTTTTCAAAAGTACTTAGCATCCCATGCGTTTTTGCTCTTTATCATGCCAAATAGTTTATTTCATGAGCAAGAATTTAATAAATTACACTCAAATAACAGGTTTTTGTTGTGAAGCTGACACAAACACTTTGCTGGTCAGCGAGATTTACTACTAATTCCTTAGTACATTCTCTATGCGCGACGTGAATGTTCATCATAGCGTGTAATGTCAATAATATGAACTTAAGCTTGATTTTCTCTAAGGAGCATTAACTTCTAAATATCTTTGGAATATACACACTAGACTAAGCATACAATGTTCTGATCATCATGGACCATGTTTGCTGTTACGTGTTGAAAAAGAATGCTGCTTGTGAATTTGGACGAAAGTCACCTTCATTAGTAACGGGACGGGATTGAGAACAATGATGTTGAGGTCATGAGGTCAAACTTCAATGTGACGGTGACCTTGGTATAAAACCTAACCTTTTGCAGTTAAGTTTTTCGTTTAGCTCAACATATCGTCTAATATATCGGGATGGCATCACCGTATTGGACATATGCTTTGTTATATCAATGGGATTGAGAACAATGCTATTGAGCTCATGAGATCAAAGTCCAAGGTCACTGTAAATTAGGTATAACACTAGATTTCTGCGGTTAAATTCTTGGTTTAGCTCAACATACTGTCTTATATCTCAGCATGGTCTCACCACGTTGGGACTAATCTTGAACATATGATTCCGTATGGGAATGTAATTGAGTACAATTATATTTTACCATTTGACTTGTATAAATTGCAAACTAACATCGCCAATAAATTATTCTGTTTTGCTCATTTTGCCTTTATTTCAGAATTGGCCTAATTAGTGGAACTAAGCAAAGTTGTTCAGCTATCTCAAACAGTCACAGAAGCACAAAGACAGTCAGACTTCTGAGGTCAAGGTCATTGTGATCTTGACACAAATCTAGATTTACATTTGGAAATGCATAATGCCAAGATTCTCGCTAATATCCCGCCAGTGTAACGCTGGTGTCTTGTTTTATTACGCCTGTGGATTCCCATCATTATGATCGATGTTTGTGGCACTCAAGACCATCCATTCTCATACGAAGATCCAGTTCTAGCTAGATTGATGTGCACACAGAACTGTCGACATGACTCGCCATAAAGAGGCTTAACTTCTCAGCAAAGTTTGAAGAACAGAATACAAAAGAAAGAAGATGGTATTCTGATGCATATCTTGAAAGTACCTGCACAGTACCAACAAGTTTCACTCAAATATCTTTCAACCATTCAGCAGATAACACAAACTTGCGATAAAGAGTGGCTTTTGTAATATTACTTGTATATGGGTTAAGCCATCGGATCACGGCGATTAGATCCGCGAATGCAGGTGTAGAAATTATAAAATATGGTTGGAGCTCATGCCAGTATTTATAAAAAAAACACCGCATTTATCAATAGATGTAGGCAGTCATGGTATTTGGTGTGTACGTCATCGATAAGCGAGTTGAATGGTCGGAAATGATCTTGGCAACAATAATGCGTGATGTTCGTAGTTAGATTCAATCAGCTGTGCAGAAATTAACTGCGATATATGTCTCATACATAATTTTTCCAATAAGTATGAGAAAATACAAGAATGTACGTAATTTACTAGATAGAGTTAAGCCACGTGAAAATATGTATAATGTATACATGACTATATCTTCTTATTCCCCCCCCCCCCCCATGAATCCACAGAGTAAACATCCTCATAGACCATATGCCCCTATCAACAAATCGATCGCAATCAATTATGCAATAAATCAATAAATTAACCAATCAACTAGCGGGACCGTGTTCAATGTTCTTCAATGTATTTAGAGTTGGTCCTGCATATTGAATGGTCCACCATGTGTGCGAATTGTATGTCTTAACTATTTAATAAACAGTCTGATGAATATTTTGAAAGTAATTTGATTGGTTGTGTTGTTGCCATAGGCATTATCTGCACCCAGTCAATTTAGATTCAAAATATTCAACCGCTTACATCTACAGTTTCATTGGTATTAGGATTCTGGAAATACATTGTTCGATCGATCCCAAAGGACGGGGCAAAGATAGGAATTGATCCCCCTATTAATCCCATGTGACATTCCTCCAGCTCATCTGCCATGCGCTGATTTATGCTCAGAAGCCATACAATTCTGATGAGTTATCGCCAGACGAGTACATTTAAAGGAACTACCGCAGTAGATATGAACAACACTATCTCACCAATAAATGATAAATTCCTAGACCATGTTCATATTATCTGTAATTTGCTGCGGTAGTTTTCTCACTGAACGCTAAGCGGCACAGCAATGGGCCACTTCTTCGTTTCGGTAAGTACTAGCACTACTGAATAGAATCGAACTTTAGTCAGAGCACTCAGCGTGCCACTTGTCACTGGCCTGTAGACTAAATGCGCTGATCGACAATATGGAGGAATTAGGAAGAATGAAGGGGCAACAAACGGCGCCAGCGACAGGGATAGCACAAGACATATGATGATGTCCTCGCCCAAATAGATTATGTCTAGTTGCTCAGCATATCTCTCCAGATTTCTGTCTGAGTTTCCTAACAATTCTTAAAATAGACCATTGACAGAAAACATAGTAGTTTTTAAATTTAACACGGTGCCTCAGCTAAATGAGCGATGCTCGATGAATCAGGCACTGTGCCAAAGTTCTAGTCAGATTGGCAAACTACGCCGTGTTCCCGTATACATTCGCGACGTGTGTTGAACACCAGAGAAGCTGATTGGAGTCGCATGCTAGATCGATCATTGGCCAATTTATCACGTTATACCATTCATAGAAAAAATGCTATAGTGCTCTATGCTAATACGACCACCAACCATCCACCAAACACCAATCGGCATAGGTAAGATATTGTATTCTTCTGTATAACTGTGATGTGTTGATTATATATCCCACAGTATTTCGTTCTACCGACATATTTTACAATGGGTGGTCCCGGTCTGTCACACAGGAATATGATGCCATACTCAATTACGTCTTTTTGCAGTCTGATATCACAAATGTGTAGTGAAGTATCTAGCTCCGCCATGCAAATTGGAAGGTCCCTGAAGTGTACGAATTACATGTACTATTTAACAGACAGTCTGTGGAATATTTTGGAACTAATTTGACTAGCCGCTGTTTCCATTGAAACACCATCCAGTCAAATTTTTTTCAAATATCAATAGCTTACCCGCACAGTTGTCTTGAAATTGGACGTCAGCGAACTCATGGTTCAAAGTATATGAGCTGATTCCAACACGCGGAAAAAGTGGACGGAGCTTGGTTATAAGAAGGCGGGGCATAGCCAGAAATTGATCCTTCTATTTAACCTATTGATAATGGGTACTACCTGGCCTAACGAGCCGCCACGCTGTGAACAAATGATTTATAATGACTGACTTGTTTTCCCATACATTTGCCATTGACATTTTAGGGACCAAGCATTTTATCGCTATAGAAAATTGTGCCCTTATTTGTAGGCTATCGACGCAGTGCGTGTGCACTTCCGTCATACGTGGCACACAATTATACATCATCTAGGAATAGCCGAATCTGATCTGGCATTCACGTATCTGACGTAATAATCAAACATATGCCATTTTAGCTAATATCACAATCAAAATAACGTATCTCTGTCACTAATGCGTCCGAAGTGTGTGTCTTTTATGAATTTATAATTTAATAAACATTATTTTGAACATTTCCAAACTAAATTATCTGGGAGCTAATGCTTCGCCGAGTCGTGTTCGTTAGTTTAAGGTTCTGGTATCCCATTAAATACAGACCATTTTGCACAAGATATGAGATGCCTACTACGCTACCCAGCGCGCAACGCTACCCAGCATGCAATTTCTTGACTCCATAATCGTTGTAACTATTGGACGCCATATTCGTTTAGTCTATTGTCTGTATAGGTTAGGATTTCTCAAACAAAATCAACCCGGCTGCACGTGCACATAGTTATTTGTCCTTCAGTTCTGGAAGCGTAAGCATGCAAGTAGGGCGTATTTCCGGCAGTACATTCGACAGCCTGCATTTCAATACTATTCAGCACAAATATGTCAATTTCCAGAAAATTAGGGGAAACCTTTATATATATTTTGACAATAATTTGCGTGAAAGTTATTGCTATCAGTGGCGGCAACAACAGTCAGTATTAGGTAATGTGATTACTACCTGGTACATATTTGATACTAATTTGAATGAAAAATGTTGCTACAACAGCTTTCAGTCAACATATTCTAAAATAATGATCATACTTTTCATCGACTCTCGCTACGGATTTGAATATCAATTTGACTAAGTTGTTGATTTCTAAGGCACCAACAACATTGTCGAATTATTATCCACACACGTGCAGTCACTGTATTACTATTTAGATAAAGTGAGCATAGGCCTATATACGCTTTCTCGTCAAGAATGAATAATTAGCAAACGGCATGCATGTTTCGTTGACAGAAACGCACACGTGCTAGCTGGGCGAAATATTTACTTCGTGCAGTCAAAGCTTATTTTGGACATATACTCATTCTACTTAGATAGTAATACTGAGCGCGGTGTGATTCTATGGACAACAACTTGGTAACGTAGCGAGTGTTGACTGAAATTTATGATGATTATTTTAGAAAATATATATATAGCAGGTTGGTTTTGTTTGAGAAATTCTGGCTTGTGCAGACAATAGACTACACGAATATGACGTCCAATAGTTACAACGATTATGGAGTCAGATCATTGCATGATGTGTAGCATTGCACATCGGGTAGCATAGCATGCTAATAAATTGAACAGGCATCTCATATCTTGTGCAAAAGTGTCTATATTTAATAGGACACGAGCGCATTAATGTGGCACACGCAATTAGCGCATACACATACATGTTGCCATCACACTCAATACTGACATGTTTATATGAATAACTTTATGGGATCATAAAGTAAGTTTCGCATAAGAGAATCTTCATTCTTTATCTTATACAGAATGTTAGCCGCACATAGGAACAAAAGGATAATAATTATATCAGTTAGAGCACATTTAATTCTGTAGTGTTTTACATAATAGGTCATATGAGCTAATAAAGTAACATGGTGTCTCTCTCTCTCTCTCTCTCGATCTCTCTGTCTCTCTCCCCCTCTCTCTCTCTCTCTCACTCTCTCTCTCTCTCTCTCGCTCGCTCCCTCTCGCACACGCACACGCACACACACGCACACGCACGCACGCACACAGATACACACACGCACGCACGCACACACACACACACACAGCTACACACGTACTCATGCCCGCCCGCCTGCCGCCCGCCCGCACGCACTTACGTACGCGCACGCCCGCACGCCCGCCACGCACGCACGCACACGCACGCACGCACGCACGCACGCACGCACGCACGCACGCACGCACGCACGCACGCACGCACGCATATGCACAGATACACAGATACACAGATACACACACACGCACAGCTACACACGCACGCACGCACGCACGTACGTACGTACGCACGCACGCACGCACGCACGCACGCACGCACGCACGCACGCACGCACGCACGCACGCACGCACGCACGCACGCACGCACGCACTCACTCACTCACTCACTCACTCACTCACTCACGCACTCACTCACTCACTCACTCACTCACTCACGCACGCACGCACGCACGCACGCACGCACGCACGAACGAATGCACACACGCACACAGCTACGCGGGCCCGTACGTACGCGCGCACACACACACACACGCACACACGCACACACGCACGCACATCTACACACGCACGCACGCACTAATGTAAGCGCACACGCACAATAACCCTGATGCGTTTTATTCACACACTCACGCACGCACGCAGGCAATCACGCATTCACGCACGCACGCACGCACACGCGCGCACACGCGCGCACACGCGCACACGCTCGCACGCACACTCACAGCTACACACGCACGCACGCACGCACGCACGCACGCAAGCACGTACGTACTCACGTAAGCACACACGCGCAATGAAACTGGCTCAGGAGTGCTAGATGATCTGTTATCCTATTCTTGAGGGGGATGTCATTATGATCGATGTTTGCCGCCATCATCCATTCTTATGCGGATGACCAGCTCTAGCTAGATTACAGTGCACGCTGAGCTGCGGTCATGTCTCGCCATACGAAGACTTAACCTCTTCGCATCAGCATGAGTTGGAGCACAGAGTACAAGGGACAGGGATAATATTCTGCTGCATATTCTGCAAGAAACTCGACTGAAGATTATCGCACCGCATGGAACCAACAGCTTTCAGTCAAATAATTAAATAATTCAGCCGATAACACAGACTTGTGATTAATAGTGGATTTTCGGGAAAGTACACGATGATCCAATTTCAGAACGGCACTGCATAGCTTTCCGTAATATGTGGCTATAAGTAGAGCCGGATCTCATGGCAGGATTTGTAAACAGCATTTATCAAGCAAGATGTAGGCAAGCAAACTGTTTGTTGACACGAGAGGGAGATGCATGGCAACGATCTTGCCAGCACTAACGCATTATGTTCGTAGTTAGATTCAATCATCTGTGCAGAAAATAAATCGAGATATCTCTGTCTGATACATAAATCCTCCAATATGGGAAAATAAAAGAATGTACGGAATTTACTAGACGAGGTTAAGCAACGTGAAAGTCAAATGTATAGATGACCACATTTTCTTATTGGCTCCCATGAATTCTCGGATTAAACATTCTTATAGAATATATACGCCTTACTCGGAGCCAGCAAATAGAAGGCCAGGAGAGGACGTCATTGCATAACTCTGCTAAAGGTGCTACGAGGTGGCTTCAAGAAAGCAGGACTCGGTACACTCAAGTCAAGAATGGACCTGAGGAACCTAAGGATTTCGGCTGAGGACAAGATACAGTGGGCAAAAGCGATGAAGAACTAATTGCAGCTGTGGGACGTTTCTACTACTACAGCCGCAGAATACGGTAATCATATAGAAACAAGCTAGTGATTACGAATACGTTAAGCCTAATTTGACAGGATGCTGTTGTTGCAGAAACTGTGTCCAGCCCTTTCAGTTTTAAATTATTCAACAAATTATTTTTTAAATAATAAAGACATATAATACACGCCTATCGGCAAATAGATCACAATCAATCATGCAATAACTCAATAAATTAACACTCATCTAGCATGTTTAATTTACTGATTTATTGCACGATTGATTGTGCTCGATTTGTTGATTGGCGGATATGTTCTATAAGAATGTTTAATCTGTGAGCTCATGAGAGTCAATGCGAATATGTAGTCATTTATACACCACAATACTGAACAGTATGGAACCATAAGCTACCAGCCCGATAGGAGTTCTTAAAAGGAACCACACTAGGTATATTGATGACCCTGTGGTAATACAACTGTCAGCAGAACAGAACATGTTACAGCTGCGCATCTGTCAAAGTGGCCAAAGTGAAGACCACACCAACCAATGCAGGGAATGCAATAACATTCTGAGCCACATCAGCAAATGCTTAAAAAATTTTGCTTTTCAACAAGCAGACTCGCTAGCAGATGAAAGCACTGCCACGGATGACTGTCACAAGATGTTTCGGACATCCGGAGGCCTAAGAGTTACTGAGGACATACCACCACTCACTATAAACAACTCTGAATGACCAGGGCAAAGCCGACGCATTCGAGAATTGTTCAAGGAACAGTTCACTGACACCGATGATGACCTCGTGCATCCGTTCTCTGGAGATCCCAGGCCATTACTAACACCAATTAAATCAGCAGAAGTTGAGTAGGCACTCAAACCCCTGAAAAATGGACGTCACCTGGACCTGGTGGCATGGGCAAGAACTATTGAAATACGCAAGTGACGTTATCGTAACACGGATCACGCATCTAATCAATTCAGCTTTTATGCAGCACCTTCCCATTGATGATGTAGGCCAAGGCACCCCTACCGCGCTACCCAAGCCCAATAAGCCACCTGGCCCCCAGTCAATATACGGCCCATTGTGCTCTTCAACAGCATACAGAAAATACTATCCAATATTACTTCCTCATTCGATGACTTCACCGCGTCCTGTCATTGTATGGGCTCAACCCATGCTTATGTCATTAGTCATGTCCAATGACTGGAATTTCCAAAAATTGGTATTGACATATCACGAGCCTTCGACACAATTACACGCTCAAAGATCCTAGATGTACTACGCCAGATCAGTTGCAATGTAGATCAGCTACGACTAGTGAGACAATTAGTTGCAGACACCAAGATAACAGTACAAATCAAGTCAGTGAGGTTTGCATAGTTTGAGACATCAATCGGATCACCTCCAGTGTCCATAATAGGTATGCCGCTAGAGTTGGAATATGTCGACGACGGGGACTTCATATACAAGAAAAGGAAACCCCTTGACAAACTTCTCCTAACTAGCTGCAAGCAAACTAAACAGAGTTCACCCACATATACCTATCTACACAATCTGAAGCTAAAGAAAATGAGGATTGATGCCCTGGCAGCGAACCATGGAGGAAAGTTAAAATCCCAGTCTCACTGTTGTGTAGTACTGCTGACATTGCTGCATGCTGCGTCATGGGAACATAGCTTTCCAGTCCTTCTGGAAGCTATAGCTTCGTAAATCAAGCATGCCCGTGACAAAAAGACAATGTTTATACAATGCAACATGTGCATCATTGATGCTGTATAGCTGAAACATTTGGGCAGCAGCTCGAAATGCAGCTCTAGACCAACTTGATGCCTGCCATCGCAAACACATATGCACCATCACTGGACACCGATGGCCAGCCAGCATACTTTCCAATGATGTACACGGTGTGTAATACATCGCCGCTGTTCGTAAAGGTCACCCAGCAAAGATAGTCCATGTTTGTCCATGCACTAAGCATGCCAGGGGATATACCGACATAGAGAGCCTTGAAACTCGCCCTACTGGGTGCCAGCAAATACACAACCAGGAGAGGACGTCATTGCATAAATCTGTTAAGCGTGCTACAAGGTGACCTCAAGAAAGCAGGACTGGGTACATTCAAATCACAAATGGACCTGAGGAAGCTAATGATTTTGGCTGAGGACTAGACACTGGCCAACAACGAAGAAGGGCGGAGTGCAGACTGCTGTAAAAATATATAGATACTCAAATAGCGGGACGTCTTTTCTTCAATGTATTTATGGAGCATCCTGAACATTGAATGGTCCACCAAGTGTACGAACTGTCTGTCTTTACTGTTTAATAAATAGTCTGTTGAATATTTTGAGAGTAATTTGACTGGGCACGATTGGTGCCCTAAGTAGCAGCAACACCAAGTCAAACTACTCTCAAAACTACAACTGGGGCGGAGCTTAGATAAAAATGGGCGGGGCTTAGCTAGAAATGGACTTCCTTGTGGCATGCCTCCAGTTCATCTGTCATGCAATGATTTTCGCTCAGAATCCAGACAATGCTGACACCTTATCGTCAGACGAGAACATCTCAAGGCACTGTCCCAGTAGACATGGACACTAATAGCTCACTAATGGATGATAAATTCCTAGACCATTCGTGAATCTGGGAGAGATTAATATTATCTGTAATTTGGTGCGGTAGCTTTCTCATCGAACGGTAAGCGGCCCAGCAATAGGTTAATTCATCGTGTCGATACTGGCACTAATGAATAGAGTTGAACTTTAGCCAGAGTGCTTTGCGTGCCAGTTGTTACTGGGTCGCGGACTAAATGCGTTGATCGACAATACGGAAGAATTAAGCAGAATGAAGAGGCAACAAACGGCGCCAGCGACGGGACTAACACAAGACGGATGATGCTGTCCTCGTCTAAATAAACCATGGCTAGATGCTCAGCATCTCTCTCCAAATTGCTGTCTGAGTTTCTTAGCAATTCTTAAAATAGACCATTGACCAAAAACCTAGAACCTGTTAAATTCAATACGGTGACCCATAATAGATGACGTGTTGAATCTTGCTGAATTGCTTGCTGAATCAGTTGCTGTGTCAAACCTCGAATCAGATTGATAAACTACGTCGTGTTTACTATACTAGTGCTTTCGTGACGTGTTTCGAACGCCAGAGATGATGATTAGAGTAACGTGATTGATCGATCATTGTCACAATTTATGACCTTATAGAATTCACAGCAGAATAGGGCCTGGTTCTTTATGCTTTCACTACCACCAACTGGGTATCAAACCACCCACTCGATAGGTGTAAGGTGAGCCGGATTAAGCCTATTTGGGGTTCGCGGCTAAAATGGTGTTGTGCTCCTTATCACGTCTAGACAGTTCTTGTTAATTTATCATTTTTAACATAGTTTTAAGACATTGTTTTTGCCAGGCTTAACAAATACATTCTTAGTGGTCAAGAAGATCTACCTCTTTGCTTAGTCCGGCTCCATTTGCTGGCCAAGAGAAGGTTATTTTTGACAATTTACCACTGAAAAAACTGGATCGGTTATCGAACCCGTCATTCCATTGGTAAATTTTCAAAAATAATTTTCTCTTGGCCTCGAAATGGACATTCCTCAAGACCACTACAGATGCGATTTTGGGCCGGCTTGACATTTAAACGGTTACGTTGACATATGAAGGGTTAATCATGAACTATGATTTAAAGGGAAACACAAACCCTGAACAAACACTTCTTTGTTACTCGAGCTGACGTATCCGTGTTGTGACATTGGTCAACATACTCTGATGGAATCTCGGAGTTATATTTGTTCCATAGAATATACATACAATTATAAATGATCGCCTTGTACCATATTTCGAAATATGTAATATTGCTCAGTATTATGCTTCAGCCGTAATATACAGATATGCACACATTGTTGGCAGACGGGTCTCCACTGCATGGGAATGATACAGAAATCGGTTTTGGCATCACAGGTTAATGAAATCCAATATTAAATCAATTGTTTTCAATAACTTTATTATCTTCTGAATAAATAAAATCATATTTTGAATTAAACATGGGTTCTAGACATGTTTTCCGAATGTAGGTAAAATAGGTTTCAGAATTGTTTGCTATAGGTGACAACTAAAAACAACGGACATGTCCATTTTTAGCCATGCCCCGCCCATCACTAGCTAAGCTCCAACCACACCTCGCTGTGTTGGGATTCATCGATCCGCGAAAGCACTAACTATCAATATCCTGAAAACTATGCAGTGAAGCTGTGTAATATTTTGTAACTAATTTGACTGTGTGCTGTTACTGCCTATGGCAGCAACAGCGCTCAGTCAAATTAGTTTCAAAATATTCAACAAAATATTTATTAAATAGTAAAGACACACAATTTGTACAACAACGCATAGACCGTCTTCAAATATGCGTTCGTGACGTACTTATCGACGTCATTCGTTATGATGTCATTCTACACATCACGTAGTTGATTATGACGTCATATGATGGGTAGATACTCTGGAAAGGTGAATTATGGGTTGTGGTGTCTTCAAAATAGATTAGTAGATTTAATAGACATAAAGGTGATTGAAAGAAAAAAGCATCGTGTTGAAGCAATGTTATATTCATTAAAAGTCATTAATATTGGAAGATACACCATGTTTATTAACAGCGTCACTAGATAATACTGCCTCCTCATCCTCCTGAAATGTGGCAAGGCGATTGCCACTGATTGCTGGAATGATGAATGCTACATGTGTAGAGAAACAATCGCAAGTTAGTTAGTATCTGCCCCCATTCCAGAAGCAACCATCTGAATAAAGACCAAATCAAAAGATATTTTGCAATGTAGTGACCCATTCTGTCAGTGAATTATCTTACGCTGTACGTCACATGTTAGCTGACGTCACACTCAAATTACGCCATTTGCTTTGATGAATTAATAAAAAATATTTTGAACTAATTTTACTGGATGCTCCCACTCCAACATGTTAGATAATATTCAACAGAATGTTTAATACATTTTAATTTCATTAAAGACATACAATTCGTACAAATTTGTGAAAGACTTTTCGATTTTTGGCATGAAGCTACGTCATTATGATTGTGACGTCAGCTAACATAGGACCCATATGCTTATCTACATACGTAATATCTCTATGACTACTATAATAGATGAGCTGTGTAATGTTTTTTCTCTCCTTTATGTCACGGTATCGATAGTTAGTGCATGCTAGTGAAATAATGAATTCAGAAGCTAGTTTTGTAGGATTTAGCTTATTCTTAACCTGTCTAGACAATTTCCCGATAGTTGATGGACAAATAAACTGATTAATCTTTGAACACTCTATTGAATCGTTCATCACGAGAACAAGAAGATACATGATAAACAAGGCCATATATGGACGATGTATTGATATCCACGTTACTGTACGATTTCTGTGTTCAGAGATGATGTTTGCTAACGAAAATCTACAGCTATCATTCTGATTGTTTATTTTACGTGACCTTCAATGTTTATCAACAATAATATTTCGTCTTATATCTCAGGAGACATTTAATGTAAAGCTCAATGCACATAGTCTTCTGGATATTTTGAAACTAAATTCACCAAAAATTGTTGTTGCTGTAAACTATGCGAAAAATATTGTTCTTGCATTGTAAATAATATTTTTATATAATAGTACTTCTTTACGCGTATTCTAAGCGTTTAATTTCGGTGATATGATAAGAATATGTTTGAAATCGCATCAGATTAGATGTTTTTGAACTGGCCATGCCTATGTCTGTATTTGAACCCTTTAAAGCCGATAGGCCAAGTTTGAAACCTCATGTACCATTGAATAGAATAATGCGGTTAATAATTTGATACTAAGCTGACTGAGAGATGTTGTGGTCTGTGGCAGCAACACGTTCCTATGAAATTAGGTTCGGAATAGACAACATCTTACCCGCATTGTTACCTTGCAATTGGGATTCTGGGTATTCAACGCTCAGAGGGTTAATCAGGCGTAAACACATAGTGTCAGGTAGGAATTGACCTTTCTATTTTAGCAATGCCCGTCTCTAGCAAAGCCCCGCCCACACATCGATCGTGTTGGGATCGATCGATCTCTGAACACTCTGACTATCAATTTCCAGAAAACTGTAGAGGTAAGCTGTTGAATATTTTGAAATTAATTTGCCTGTGTGCTGTTGCTGCCTATATATCAACAGCATGTTTATTAAATTGTAGCGACATACAATTCTTGCAACGTGTTTGACATTTAAGAGTATAGAATCATTTATGACGTAATGATTATGACATCATCCTACACGCCGCCTAGCTGATTATGACGTCATATGACGTCATTACTCCGGAAAGGTCCATTGATACATGAGTAGACAGGATGCTGGTTAAGCTGACATCTTGATTGATGATTCAGTGAAGGGGGATGAGTGAGTGACTGGAGATACACCTACATTATTATTCCGTTTTGTGTCAAAGCGTTCAAATGCTACTTCTATTAGCTAACTCTTTAATGGTCACGATTTTTCCAAGAAAATTGATTCTTTATTTCTCTAGATGTATGGCTCATTCTGTCATATTTCTGAATCGCGATTTATCAATTATGACATGATTTAGCCCTTTAATGGCTAAATTCGGTTTAAAAAATCCTAGTATTTACTTATTAAATGTCTATTTGCAGTTCAAGATGCTATTAGGTTTGAAAATTTGCTATTGGAGTGACTCCAATGATTGGTTTGGTCATCAAGTCATTTAGTCAAATTGTACATTTCCTTAAATAGTATTATATTGGTCTGCAAATGGGTATTTCTCAAGACAACTGAAGAGGCCGTCATCGTCGTGAAAAGGGTAAATAGCATCGTTATTGGCATGGTACGCGTCACGGTCACACACGTCATGACCAATACTCTGTGACACGGTCCTAGACATCGCCATTAACATTATATAACGTTAGCATATGACACTGTTGTCGCGATACGTCACGCACGTCGCGATCAACACTATACCATGTCGTTGCAGATACCGTGTACGTCATAAACATCCTGAATAACGCTACATGGCATTGCCATGATTACCAACACAATATACGTCAAACTCATCCTTATCAACATTATGTCATATTATGCACGTCACAGAAATGCTGATCGACTTTCTATGTTATTGTTATAACCTACAGTACAGCTTAGAAATATCGTAGCAAGTTTCCAAAACAAAAGCAAACGAACTGTTGAATATGTTGAAGATAATTGGATTGGAAAAGATTGTCGCCTTCAAAATACTCAGCCGATCATTTCACACATCGCGTGTAACCCGTCTTGTGCCAACAGCGCCTCAAAGCGTTCAAATTCTACTTATAGCAATTAACTCTTTAATGGGCAAGATTTCCAAGAAGAAAATAATAATTTCTATAATAAATTTTACGAAAATTGCTTTCTGTTGTCGTGCAAATAGACATTACACAAGACCACTACAGGTGCTGTTTTTTTGTCAAGAAACTCCTCGTGTTTCTTAGCCAGTGCCTATTTGCCTGCTGAGAGAAGGCTATTCTTGAAAATTTAGCACTGAAGTGATTGGCTCGGTAACCGAGCCAGTCATTTCAGTGGTAAATTTTCAAAAATCATGTTCGCGTAGATGAAACAATGCTCATTCCCCAAGACCATTACATAGTCCGTTTGTGGCGGTCTTGACTAGTAAGGAGCTAAGTTAACCAAAGAGGGGTTACAATTGTACTATCTTACATGATTCTGTTTTTTAGTTTTGGAAACATATTGATGTAATTATGAGCTGTATTACATAATAATATCATGGTATGTTGATAATCTACGTAATGCAGATGCATAGCTACAGAGGGACATCTGCGACGTGTACACATATGAAGGATTAATCACGCACACCCGCCACGCCCATTGATTGTCCCATCATGTTTGATGTATGCCTAGGCTTATTCCTAGAAGACTATTTCAATTAATGTGGACATATTTGACCTTTATGACCCAGAAATCAGAAAGCCGTTTCTCAGAAAATTTAATTGAAAACACGTTTATCGTTGGAGAGTAGCTCTACCACCACCCCCTTAACAACTCCAACCCCCTCAACCCCACCTCACCCCACCCCACCCATCCCCACCCACTCTTCCCATCCACGCCCAACCCACCCCTATATCCCCTCAGATGATCGCCTCTGCACCTAAATCCCATTATATACGGCGATGGTGTGATGTGGATGATGCCAATGGATGAATCCGAATCTATCACTCGACTACATGACGTCATACTCAATTACGTCACATGTAGGCTGAGGCCACATTTATAGTTGACAGAAATACTCTCTCATGAACCTGGAATATTCCGGCAGTTGTACGAAATGTATGTTTTTACTATTTAATAACCATTCTGTTGAATATTTTGAAACTAATTTTACCGAGCGCTGTTGCTGCCATATGCAGCAAGGCACACACCCCACCAATTACAATAGCTTCAAAATATTCAACAGGATGTTTATTAAGTGGTAAAGACATACAGCGTGTATAACTGACAGACTATTCCAGGTATTATAGATCGATCGCAACGCGCGAAAAGCATGGGAGGATTTAGCTAGCGATGGCCTGGCATAAAAGAAAGTGTATTCATCCATTCTTCCAGCGTCACATGTCACACGTCATGTGATCAACATACCTTTGAGCACTCCGAATGGTGTACGTAGCGTGATGGCTAAACATCGATGTTTTATATATCTGGAAAAACGCATACCTTCACTATTGGGACAGTATCCTCGACCGCCGTTGACGTGAGTTCAGTAAAATGCAACTGTGCATGTTCGACTGGCTGACGCAGACGATCATGTGCATATATAGCCTCCAAAAAGTAGTAAATTATCTTTGGTAATTGGAAGAGAAATTGAACAGAAGTGACTTTATATAGTTTTATCAGATATGAAATTCGATTAGCTCTATTATTATGTCACTTCAACTGCTAATATAATGGACCTTTCCATTTATAGCTATGCCCCGCCCATCTCTAGCTAAGCTCTACCCACACCTCGATCGTGTTGGGATCGATCGATCTCTGAACACTCTGACTATCAATTTCCAGAAAACTATGCAGGTAAGCCGTTGCTTATTTTGAAACTAATTTGATTGGGTGCTGTTGCTGCCTATGGCAGCAACAGTGCCCAGTCAAATTAGTTTCAAAATATTCAACAGGATTTCTATTAAATATGTGGGACATACAATTTGTACAACGTGTCGCACTATTAAGAGATAAAGACGACCGTATAGAATCATTACACGCCGCTTAGCTGATTATGACGCCATATGACGTTATTACTCTGGAGAGGCCCATTAGTAATAAAACACTATTTTGGAGACTATGGGAAAGTAGTGAACTGAAATTCCGCCTTTGAGCCACTCTACGCTATCTACCTCTGCGGTTACATCTATGTTATCCTCAGGCCTGTTACGTTATCTCATTTTATTCCAAATTCACGGATGTCGGTTTAACGCCACCCCTGAATAGTGTGGGTGTGGTGATATTTGACTTGTTTGTTGATCTGTTAATCTATTTGCATTCTGCTCACAGCGGTTTATCTGCTATTATTGATCCCATTTTGCTTCAAATGTTAGCACAAGGTTTTTGATTCGAAAAGCGAAAGGTCGAGGGCTGGCAATCTTCGATTTCTCATGTTAATAAATGTTTTGGATGCGGTCGGTTGGAATGTGAACTTAGTCTTGTGTAGAACATTCATATCAAAATGTGATTATTTCGCTGGGCAGACTGAGATAGATGAACGATAATTCACAATGATGCGGTTTGCGCATGAGGTACGAGCCATTAAGGAGAGTTGTGGTATTTTTCAGACCAAGGTGACATTAAGCATCTATTATCGTGACAGAAAATGGAAATTGATGAAGAAGTACGATCGGCGATCATGTGGGACAATAGATTATCTGTCCGGTTGCGGGTTACGTTACTTTGTCTCTTGACAGGCCCAGGTATATGTGGGTGTAGAGCAGTCAGGTGAGTGGAAAGAAAACAGTTACTCTGCCGGGTCACGAGTCAGACACGCATGATGACGAATGCTAGCGACGGGCCAACGAATACCGTGTTTGAAAACAGGAAGCAACCATATTCATTTCTGAATTAGCTACATAAAGATGGCAGCATATCAGCCACACACGGAAGTTGCTGAGTTCAACCTACGATTTCCAGTCAACTGGATGGTTAACATGTGATAGCGAGACAACTATCTAGGCATGTTCTGGATAATATCCAGAGTATGCCTACTTATCCTTATAACACAGGTTAGTGGGTCGGTACTGGGCCGTGTTAGCCCTCTATTAGTCACTTGCCAAGTAGCCTGCGTTGTCATGTTAGATGGCCCATTGTTTCACACGAACCATCCAATTATTGCGAAAATGTCCGTGCCAACCAGAATGATCCTTGCCAAGTATCTATTCCTCCGATAGATGACGCGTATAAAACCGAGTTTGATCATTAAAATCACCTAATAAGCGCCTTAATGCTCATTTGTAGTAGATCAACGACACGGCTAGACACTAACTCCAAATTAAGTAAATATATACCTTTGGCCAATTAAAGGGTCCGCGTAGGTGATGACTTTCCGCCGTATCGTATCGATCTACGACCCTGGGGTGAATTGTTCTCAGAGAATAATGCAGTCCCTGTCATTATTGAGTTTATAACAGTGACTGCGATACGTGTTGCGAACCAAGGAGGTGATATTGGCTTTGTCTTAGGACAATGCATTGTATATGTTGGAATATTTATCGGTGTGCAGTTGTTGATTGCAGATAACATACGTGAAAAGCCTCAGAATTGGTGTGAGATTACAACCGGTATATTTCTCATGAATAATTATTTAATATACAATATAATCAATATACCTAGGCGTCCGCAGAAAATCTCTCAGAGGGTGGGGTGGGGGTGGGTGGGGGAATGTGTGTCTGGATGCGGGAGCGAGGTGGGAGGCGTTCTAAAATCTAGACATGACCCCACCACCCCCTAGTTCTGAATGTAACAATAAAATAATATGGACCGTCTCTTGGTTGTGAAATTAGAGGAGACGATTGGCTGTGGTGTTAACGCGATCGACTAGCCAGGTGGGGATCAAGTCCCGCTCGACATTCAGGCGGTCAAGTGGCTGATGAGCTATCGATGGAAACATAGGCAATCTCCTTTACTCCACCGCCTTTCTCCGCCCAGGAGGGGTGTCAATGGAATTTGGAATCATGGGCTCGATAGACGCCACTCAAACCAAATTGGTTGTGAAATTGGCTCCGCATGCACATTTTTCTTTTATCCATATACATATATAAGCGTGCGTGTGTAGATAGGAGTGTGAAGGTGGCGGGTGCGATGGGAGTGGCGTGGGTGTGGGGTATGGGTGGGTGGGTGATAGATAGAAACAATATAATTTTTGTAATTTCTTAATGTCACAATTGATTTTGTATTCGTCATATGCTTTATATATAGCTATATATAGCTAAAACAGTTTCAGTACTAAGATCTGCACACATAGATGTACAAATTTCAGATTATAAATATTATTATACTAATTTTTAATTGTTTAATTTATTTTAATACAAATTCAATTCTCATCCAGTTGCCACCATACATACGTATTGTTATAAACCCCACATGAATGAAGCATAAACGTGTTTGGCGATGTGAAATTGATTGGCAGAGATTAGAACATTTTAATAAAGGGTTCATGTGCACAATTTGTTTAATTCACTTTTTTCAAATCTTACTCGATATAAGTTGAGTTATTGGGCGTATACGGATTTTTTAAAAATGTTACCGCGTCATTAGTGATAGAGGATAGGCAGGCATGCATTGCTAGCTATGCCCTGACCATTTCCGTGTATTGGAATCAATTTATATACTTTGATTATTAAATTCCTAGAATCCCAATTTCAAGATAAATATACAGTAAATCTGTTGGATATTTCGAAACTAATTTGACTGTGGGAAGTTGCTGCATATGGTAGAAACAGCTTCCAGTTAAATTAGTTTCAAATTAATCAACATAATCTTTATTATTATTATTATTATTATTATTATTATTATTATTATTATTATTAATATTATTATTATTATTATTATTATTATTATTATTATTATTATTATTATTATTATTATTATTATTATTATTATTATTACAGCATATGACCACAAATAAAGTTGAATATTAGTAATTCTGTTGCGGAACATGCATACGGTGATTGCATTTGGGTCTGCTCACTCGCGACTGCGCGGATACCTCGGCCGACTTTCTTTTCTCTGCCCATCGTGTGTGTTTTAAATAAACGATCAAATATGCCTTGATTGCGGCAAACATATAGATAGAAATGAAATCACCAGATCTTAGAACGTTATGGTCTAATGGCATGTAACACACTCAATTTTGATCTGGTTGTGCATATATTGTCAGAGGCTCGTATTGTGCAATAATTGGCATGGGGTGGCAATGTGAGAATGGGCTGGCTGTTGACACATTAAGGCCGAGAATAAGTGCCTCCGTCTTATCTCAGTTGACGTATCAATCAGAATGATCGATAGTGACCACACAGCGTCTCTCACGCTTCGGAACGCTCATATGTTCTGAATCTGCAATGGAGCGAACTATTACCATCTATGACAGCCAACTTCAAGGTAAACCCCGCCCATTTTGTGCCTGTTGGAATCGATTTGAAACTTTGAGATCTGTATTTACAGAATCTAAATTTCAAGGTATCTTTATAGGTAAGTGGTTGCCTATATTAAAACTAGCCGGGCTGTGAGCTGTTGCTGCATATTGTAGCAACAGCTCTCAGTCAATTTAGTTTCCAATTATTCAACCGAATGTTTATGAAATTACTAATAAAACAAACTCACCTAATTTAGATACTTTCTTGACGGACTATTTCTATCTTCATGACGAACAGTATCTTGCTTGTGGCAAGAGACATATTTGCTAACGAGGG
Source organism: Chaetoderma sp. LZ-2023a (assembly GCA_034401795.1). NCBI lineage: Eukaryota > Metazoa > Mollusca > Caudofoveata > Chaetodermatida > Chaetodermatidae > Chaetoderma > Chaetoderma sp. LZ-2023a. The sequence goes on along the minus strand of CM067369.1, from coordinate 111,344,172 downwards.
ACATATTTGGATGTGGCGTCACATAATTCAGTGAAAAATGGGGCTCCCTCCAGCTGATGATATAGTCTATGTGTTTTCAGTCGGCACTGGAGACCGAATTTAGTATTCTACAGGCATGACTATGCATAAAGACGGAGGGTGTGTGGAGGTATGGAGCTTGGTGATTGGTTGTCGGAGACTACATGCCTGAATGGTTGCAGCCAGAGGAATGTTTGTGAAGATTATGATATTCTAGGCTCAGCAGTTTCTCATGAACGTGATCTGTTTTTTAAATAATAAGTTATACAGCCATGATTGCTTAAACCAGCACCAACGCTGTCTTTGAACATATAAAGTGTGGCTGACATGGCTCGTGAAAATCGACCAACCGTCCTTGCCTAAAATAACCCACACTAACTGCTTTGTGTAAATGTGGAGGTTGCTCGAATGTGATCAACATCAAAGTTGATGATAACAATTTATGAGCAAATGTGATTTTTCACCAATGACCTACTCGTCTTAGCTTTGATTGCTAAGCTTATGGCGCCTCTGGTAACTGTCATTGATTTTAATTATTTTGTCTTTTATTGTTATGTTACGCACCCTTTACAGACTCTTATTCTTTACTTATTATTCAAGCTTTAATGTTCTTTCAGTAAATGGTTGCCTAAAGCCTTACTCCGGCAAGGTGCTATGTTCTTTCAATATATGGATACCCAACGCCTTACTCCTGTATATGAGTTTCGGTTATTTATGTTGAATGTAGGATGCAGGTAACGCACTAGTTTAGTTAATTACACAATTGTTAGCATGGCATCTGAATATTAAAATGAAACGATAACATCGATTTTAGAAGAAATGGCAAAAAATTAACTTAAAACTGGAAGCCTATGGCAAAAGGTCGATTGAGCAATGAGTTACTTGAAGTTGTTTTGATACAAAGTCTGGGAAATGTATTCACATTAAGTACAAAAGGGATTATCTATCTTTCAATATTGGTCGGTGTGAAGATGTCTGCTATGTCATGGATAGGTTGAATATGATTTGTGTTGATTGCGATCATTGCCCGTATACTGCACGCACGCACGCACGCACGCACGCACGCACGCACGCACGCACGCACGCACGCACGCACGCACGCACGCACGCACGCACGCACGCACACATACACACAGGTCTGTGACATTTGGAGAAATTGTTTTTCTTGATTGGATGAATCTGATCAGTCAATCAAGTATCTGATGTTATAATAAAATACGTCACACGTTAGTTTACGTCATAATCAAAATGGTCCGCCACTAAAGTGGCAATGGTATGTCATGAACGTATATGAATTACATGTCTCTGATGCATTTACGATTCAATATAAACATTTTGTTGGATATTTTGAATCAAATTTGACTGTGAGCTGTTGCTTACCAGTCCTGTATACTTATTTGGGAATTGTTATTCTGTGAGTTTAGTGTTAGAAGAGTTAACATCGAATCAGGACGCCTACAAGTTGGGCGGGGATTAACTAGAAATGGGCAGAAATGGATTCGTGTGTTGTACCATAACTAATAGGTAATGTTCATGTTCACCGAGCAGATGATACCACGACATGTTTCGGCGTGGATGTGTATGCATGTGGCATGAAGTGCATCGAACTGGTACGTAACCATCGCATTTACACGAGGTGCAATTGTGTCGTCGAAGTTATCGCTGTTGCCATGTATCTCATTCATGGGCAATGACGGTTTACCTATCGAGAAAATATGAATGCAATTAAACCAACATAACTGCAAAAGCTTGCATTCTCCGATTACTATTGTTTCTTAAATATAATACCCACATTGAACTACCGCTAAGTCTTGCCAGTATATAGTGCTGGTTTCCGCAAACATCATAGACAATTTGGGCTTATTAATTCGATGATGTACATCTATTTTGATATTAGTTTATGTTAGTTACAAGTAATTAAGTTAAATTCCTTTATGAAAAGTCATCACACTAAAATAAGCAATAAACTCCGGGGAACAGAACTGTGCAAACACACACACACCGTTACCACACACACGCACGCACGCGCGCGCGCACACGCACACACACGCACCACGCGGCCGTTAAACGAACGAGATGTAGCGCACAGAACGACCGTAAGTTCATGCCGAGTGTGTGGATATTGTTAGGGTGAATAGCCTGGGAAGTCAGCTCATCTATGGCAACCATCCTGGACATGGATGCTGTAAATGTTGTAGCTATAAGTAGATTAGTAAACATAATACATCTTTACACGTAAATTTACTTTCGAAGAATACGTAAGCAGAATAAATTTAATGTACATATGCCATATCTTATATGCACTCTGGGAATTAGTCGTGTGACTTTAATATAGTCATATTTCAAGAATGAACACGTTAAGCTTATGTAGTCACAATTTTCTACGGCCAATAAGATAAATGTCCCATTCATGTGTTAGTTGTCTCACCATGTCCATGATTCACTGACGATCCAACTGTCTTGTATCCTTCATGTTAAAAGTGGCATTAGTGGCCGAAGCAGACACGAACAAAACCTAATAATATTATTGTTAACACCAACTTTATGGTGGCTGATTTGGTGTCTTTTCTTGAATAATGTTGACTCCGTCATCGCTATTCACAATGGACACCATATTCAGTGTACTTGTGTGAATTGGAACACCAGTCATCGATGTAGCAAGAGATGCCAAGACTAATATCAGATCAGGACGCCACACAACAGGCAACGTAGTTGTAACGATGTCTGAAAAACAGAAGGCCTTATGGCTCTTCAACTGTCAAGGCGGCCAGAGCAAAGCCACCAGCAAATTATGCCGAGAATGCAATGGCATACTCCACCATGTTAATGAACGACTGAAGGAATACCCCCCCCCCCTCCCCCCCCCCACTCCTACAAGGAAACCCTTTGGCAGATGACATCACAGCCACAGATGATTCTAGCAAAGTGTTTTGGGCAGCCGGGTCTATCAGCATCCCTGTCTGTGTATAACACCGAGTGCAACTTCATTGAAAAATCAACGGCAAAGCAGATGCCCTCAGAGAATGGTAAAAAAAAAGGCCAAGGGCTCCAGGCGATAACACATTACACAATTATGTAGGTGGTACTAAGCCATTACAAACGCCAATCAAAACAACTGCAGCTGAGAAGACACTTAATCGCATGTAGAATAGATCTGGACCTGATAGTTTCAGAAAGGATAGTTTACGTATACATGTATTAGCATCTTCAAGCCAATCACATACATATAAAACGATTTGTCCCCACCTATGCCGTTGGCCAAAAGACCATTGTCAAACATAGACCTAAGGACGCTGGCTGAGGATACGAAACAGCGGCCAAAAAAGGAAAATGCGGCGGCGGTGGTGGTGGTAGCGGCAGCAGCAGCGGAAGCGGCAGCAGCACCGTTCATGTTATTCCAAGGCCAACGAAGTTAATAGGAAAGTGAGATTACATAAGTGAAATATCTGTATGGTTCTGAATGAATAGCCTGGGTGATATATGGAGAACTTCGTATTTGTCATGATCCTATTTTTATGAAAATATGTTGTATTATATCCGGAAATTCGAGCATACTCGGTACAATTAACTTAAAATACCCGGAAATTAACGAAAAAGCAAGAGTTATGTAAGGCCGTGTTCTCACTGGAGACTTAACCGGCGTAGCTCAATACTGATATTTGGTGTTATTCCCGATTAACTCTCCGGTGAGAACACGGCCTAAGCCTGAGGAGACAGTTGAGACTGTTACATCAACAGCAGAAGTGCTTTCGACCCGTGCAGGAATTAAGCCAGAATAGTGACCGCAACCCATGCCAATATAACACGTGCGAGCCGCTCTGTCATGACTGTCATAAAATTTGACACACTGCCTGACAGACAAACTGGCAGCCGAAGCGATAGACCTACCTGTATTATTTGCAAGTCACAAATAATTTATTTAAGAATGTCTGCACACGCGAACGCTTGTCTGCAAGGGACAGGGACGATGTTAGCCAGAAAATGTACACGATTATATGCTTATATTGTGGCTGCTATTGGCATTTATCTCGTTAGATCTAGTACGTTATATGGGCCATTTTCTGGCGACTGTAATTGAGTTCGTGTGCCAATCAATACAACAACTATTGATAAATATGGAGCCAAGACGTGTTACCATAATGATACATACAGGCAATGTTGGCCAAATAATGAGTCGAACATCTTTCAGAGACATTGGCGTTTTATTAAGTGTCTGGGAGTCTGTCATTAACTATAATTGTATTATTTACTAACGATTAGCAGCGTCGTGTACGCTTGTGAAGTTAAATCAATATTCCCTATAAACTCCAGCTATTGGCAAAATATGAACCGCCCACTGATGTGTCGATATTGCAGATAGCATCTGTGAGCTCAATAATTTATGACAACATAGAATCTAATTGTAAACGCTCCACTTTAATCTTCACTCTACATAGCCTGCGAGAATATATTCAATCACCAAAAAGGAGCCAAGAATACAAATATGGGTAGCAACATTAATAGGCACCGCTTCATAACCACCATCCCACACCTCCCTAAAACCCTTCCACACACCCCACCACAGGACATGACACCGCCATATGTTAGCATCACACCCATAACATAGCACAACGACATATTTTGTACACGATACGTACACCATACGAACGCGTTATACACATAAATAGGACTCATTATCTACTATTTTGTGAACAGAGTCTCAAATTCAACAAGATGATATTTCTATTATTTAACCATTTAATGATCGTGGGATTTACGGGAAAGGCGAAATCTGTGTTCAGTACATGTTCATTCGAAGGTCAAAGGGTGGTGATCAGAAACATTCGAACGCATACGTAATTAGCATCCAATTTGAGATAAAGACACGTCCACCACCCGAAAATGTGCTACTGAAATGACTCACACATTATAACGAGCCAGTCACGTAGGTTACAAACACCACAAAATAGCCCTCTCCCGGCCAGTAAATGGACATTCCTCAGGACCACCGCGGAAAACAGCTTTGGCTGGCTCGTTCATGAGTAGATTAATTCGACACAATGGTAATTAATTCCTCTTTATTATATGATTGTTGTGCCAATTGTATGCTACATGAAAACATGTTTTAATAAATAAACGTTTTGGTCTTATGGAAGTATTTTGCATTTCACGAGTAGTTGCGTCATTGCAGCCACTGCAACATAATCATAACACACTATCGTCATCAGCACTGTTTACAGCAGTGGCATCCAGCCATCATTGGTATGCATATGAAGACATAATAAAATAGGGTTACAATTTATGGTTACTATATTGATGATGCAAATATAATTTACATTTCTTGAGTATGTTTTGATACTCGCTCAGATTTATGCATGCACACAGGCACGCGCATGTACACATAGATATCATTTGTAGATTTGACAGATTGGCAAATAGAAGGCTATGTAAATAGAAAGAAGTTCTACAGTATTAAAATCTCTTAACAACTTGCCATTTGCGTCAGTATATAATGTATTACGTTCCTTTAAGAAAAATTATGTAGAGAGATACCTGGTGTAATATGGTGCAGAGAAGCAAATAAATTACTTCATTTGCCAATTTTGGACATTCAAAGAAATGATTACACAGTTTACTGCCTTTGGCACTAAGAGCATCTAAGTTGCTCAAGTAGATGATAGAGGTACAGCCCGCTGTACCAGATGGATCCATTTCGAGCGCTGCACCGTCCATTTCTAACCAAACTCCACCCATGATGTGCGAGGGATAGGTTTGATTTATATAATTTGAAAGTTGAATTCCCAGAATCCTAATTTCAAGGTAACTATCCAGGTGGCCTGTTGAATATTTTGAAACTAATATCATTGGCCATACCACAGGGGATCAATTTCTATGGATACCACCCACATTTCTAACTAAGACCCACACACGTTTTGCACGTGTTGGACTTGATTTATATATTGCAAGCTGTTTAATATCGTGAAACTAATTTGACTGTTTGCTGTTACAAGATTGTGTATTAATTAGTAAATCCATCAAAAACATACAATTCGCATACTTTTTCGACTATTCCATCTTCTCGATAGAGTATCCAGTGTCAATTATAATCATTGTGACGTCAACCTCTATGTGGCGTACTTGATTCAGGTAATTCAGGATTCAAAGTATATAATCGATCCCAACACACATACAGAAGGACGGAACTTAGCTAGAGATGGACGAGGCAAAGCTAAAAGTCGATTCATCCATTGTCCAGTTCTCGTAGACTATGCTTCACTTCACACAATCACAATATTCAACCCCCGGATCACGTGATTGACAATGTACTGAGATGAAATACTCTATTCTGGGAACTCCCAATCCAAGCTGATCGGTTCACTTGACCAGGTTTGGTGACGGAGCTACGTCATTTGATTGTGACAGCATATAACATGTATGCATATTTGCTTATGGCATTATATGCACGAATCATAGATTGGATCCATCTCTTGAAACTAACCCACATAGTCCATGAATATGCGCCTATGAAACAGCTGGGCAAGCCAGCATGGTACTCACTATAATCAAGCCATTATAGCGCAGTACAGCGTATTAACGTGGAGTGTAACGCAATACCCCACAATTGGCAATGTGTCTTTACCATTGATTTGCTCCATTTCTAACAAGGACCCTGGAGTATGGTGAACTCTTTATGTGACTTGCAATTAATCCTCAGCCAGTACCTATTTTGGACACATTTTCAGTTTGGATTTTTGGAACTCGTAGCTGAATATTTCAAATCTTCAGAGATCATCCTTTGGAAAAACATATAGAAATGATCCTGAAAGCCGTCAATGAATAGTTTGACAAGTTATGGTCAAGTATAGGGCCAAGCGCCACATTTCAGAATCAGCATCCGATTCCCAATCGAATATGGAAATATGTAAAAATGTGTCGCTATACATTTGTGCTCTGACACTTAGTATTATAAATACGTCTTGGAATGAACTGTTGGACCAGGTTAGCATGGTGATAATAAAAGGTTTAAGAAGGTGATACATCTTAAATAAATTTCTTCAACATTTCGCACATAAATGTGCTTCATCGTGTCCTGATGAAGCACCTTTATGTGCGAAAGGTTGTTGAAAATTAATAAATTCTGTTGTCACTATTAACATACTAACACAGATACCACAGCTTTTTAATCTGCCATCGTGATAGTATCCTGGTAATCATTGCGGTTCCAGTATCTTGCGTTTAACACAATCGTACGATAACGTTGTTGATTATTTTGACCATTCCCCCACCAACAGATTTTCAGTAAAATTAATGGCAAATATGTGTACAAATCATAAATAATTTGTCGTATCTGTTCTGTCATGAAGAAATAAGCCAAGCTTCAGTATGTGTGTCAAATATAACCATGAACAGCTATGGTGAGTATCTACACAGTGAGTTAACACACGTTCTCTGAATAGCAATACAGGGCGTGGTCTTTATAATTCGCCACTTTCTATAAGTCATCAAATCCCTCTTTAGAACAGTCACAGGAACCGGATTTCAAGAACCGAATGAAAAGAAATATTGTACCGTCATAGCTAGGAGGAACATTTCCGCAAACTACATTCAAAATAATCAGCAGAACCTTAGAAATGATACATTGTGTACTTGTACAATTTTGCAGTTCATCCGATAAATGAAAGTAATATTTCTTTTTTATCCGGGGGAAACGTATTTTACAATTTCATTACCTGGAGTAATGGGTACTATCAATAACCTAGCTTGAGGATTATGTGTGAACAAATTAACAAACTTGAAAATCTGATAACGTCATTTCCTAGAGTGAAAGGTCAGAATGTCTTACACAAAATTCTGCTAATGGCACCAACCATTAGATTAGAACGGAGCTGCCATTAACAGAAATGGCTTCGCCCACAGTAACCCCACAATCAATGGGTGATACGCCCTACTGTATCCGGTAGTAACACTGCATGCCCTTAAATAGCACCAGATCAGCCATTTTGGGACAGGCTTACATCACGCCGTTCCAATAAAGCGGAAAATGGGGGGGGGGGGTTGTTGGCTTTCTGCAATTTAATGATCACGCATCGAACACATGCTTAATACCTGCATTATCACGCATAAAATTATCGTCATCATCATCATCATCATCATCATCATCATGAGGGTCGTTAGCGTATATAGTTATTCTGTTTTAATCGGGTCACACTTTCCAGTGTACTATTGCATCTTTTTAGAATTGGCTGTTAATTTTGGACATAATTTAATAGGCAGTTGAAGCTACCGTAATTGCGGGGCATAACTATCAGTCAAATCGCTTTCAAAATAATGGACATTATTTTATCTACAGCACCTAGTACCATGGTATTCCGCAGTACTTGAGAATTGATATCACAATAAAACAAATTAATCTTTACTGATTTAAATTGTGTCGATATTTGAATTGCTGTCCTCTTTCCCGGAGTATTAAAAAAATAGAATCCAGTTTGGAGTAGACAGTTTTTATATCAGCTCATGAAAGCGCTAGTGTATGTGGTCGTATTTCATAGGAGATAAACAATGTTATCGCGGTAAACAACACAGATATCTAGGATGAATCAGTGTAGTCTTCTTCTTCTTTTCGTTCGCTGATCATACCGCCAGTCCTGTAAGTGACCATCGACATGATCATAAGCGTTAAGTGCGTGGATCCATGGTTTATTAGAGTGCGCCGTGCGGCCTGGAACCTCGGTCTTCAGCACTCGAGGTTTCTGTCAGGGTTACCTCACCCTTACCTCCTTTAGTCGCCTCTTAAGACACGCAGAGGATACGGAATGTGTATTCTAAGCCCCACCTACAGGGAAAAATCAGTGTAGTCAAAGCTCAGACAAAATAGCAAGAACGCTTCCCAGGTTAACAGTATGCAACACAATCTCATTATTTATTTGAAAAGCAGTCAAAATGTTGCTTCTCCTATAACGCCAGAGATTGTTTGTAAGCCCTGCTCTTGGGACTCCCTAAAATTATTGCATGCTAACGTGATGACGTAGAAGCTTTCTGTGATTATTATAAATGGCGGCACTGATTTTTCTTTATTATCTTTCAGTTCCTGGTTACAGTATCGCCATGGAGCACAGCCGAGAGGGACGTTGGTTTTTAGTTATAGCAAAAAATCTATTACCGCGAGATTATGGAACACGTGAGGATAGGAGACGTGCCTATTGCTAGTCACTCCAACGAAGAGAAGTCTTAATGATCATATCTGCACAAAATAAATATACTGGAAACTCTCGGTGAGATGCATATCATAATAGTATAAAATTCATGTGACATCACGTTTGCTTCATATTATGACATCGTTTCATCTGAGTATTTGATTACATTCCATTAACACGTTATAGCTACTACGGGACGGGATATTTAAACTCGCTTAAGCACCAAATCGCGTGTTTAAAAATCGTAATATAAAACCAGCATGACGTTTCTGAAAATGACGAGATTAAGAATGGAATTTATCTAGTTACGATTTACTCCATTCTCTTTCGATTAGAACTGAACTAGTGAGACATTTGACGGCTTCTACAAAGAGGAATGTTGTGCGGTGTATATGGGTGTTGATAAAAAGCCGCACGTATATCGCATCAATATTTAGCTGATATATGTACTCCAATACACTTTCTATGCCAGTAGATATGATGACACATAAAGGTGCTCAAATTTTCGATTATTGGGTTGCCCTTATTCTGGCAAATGCTTTTATTTTAAAATAACAATTTCATGGATTAAACCCAAATAACCGTTTTTGTTAAGCTGACATAAACACTGTCTTATAGAAGCAGCGAGATTGTACTACTTATTCCTTAGTGCATTCTCTATGTGCAACACAAATGTTCGGAAAGACAATCATGAATTATTCACTAAATAAAGTAACACTAACACGTCATAGCAGTCGATGCCACACGTAATATGAATTTAGACCAGGACTAAAAGAGATTGATTTGGTCGAAGAAGCATTAACTCCTAAATATCTTTGGCGACACTGCACTATATCAGTGAAATATACGCAATAGAATAATTAAACAACGTTCTCATCAGGGGTTGGAAAGGGGTTGAACATGTTTGCTGTTGTCCATTGAAAATGAATGAAAGTCAACTTCACAAGTAATGGAACGGATTGGACAGTAAAAATGCATATTAATATTTTTCTTATCGTCTGGGAAATGGTGTTGAACTAGACCTATGAGACACATGGGCTTGCTTGTTTCAATAAGCTTGTGTGTCGGAGAGGAAATAATAAAATACAAGATATGAAAGCTGCATTGTAGACTTAGATTAAACCATTCCTACGGTCACTCCATTGCTGTAAGCATGGTATTTCATGTCGTGCTTTCGTTGCTTCAACAGTGCCACATCAAATCAGTTTCAAAATGATCCACAAAATGTGTATTACGTAATAAAGACATACAATTCTTACACATGACGGGCTATCAAGAGTTCCTCACGAACTTATATACGCCATTCATGAGGTATTTTAATTGTGACAATACCCTGCCATGGCGTATTTGATTATGATGGCATATATTTGACTGACAGATTGGATTTCTCAGTTAGAGCGATTCCCTGTCGACTTTTAACGATGATTTAAAGGAGAAACATAACAAATGCATGTTGACATGTAATGTTTTCATATTCATCACTTTATTTTTTTTTAAATGTAATGAAAAAGCCAATGAACTGAAGCGTGCTATTGGAATTATTATCCTGTGATAGTTTCACCAATATGACATGTATTTGTGCAACGACATATAATTGAATTCATTTCAACATATTCAACAGGCAGTTGCTAGAAATAATAGTATGTGTGTGCGCGCGCGCGTGCGTGCGTGCGTGCGCGCGCGCGCGCGTGCGTGCGTGCGTGCGTGCGTGCGTGCGTGCGTGCATGCGTGCGTGCGTGCGTGAGTGCGTACGTGCGTGCGTGCGTGCGTGCGTGCGTGCGTGCGTGCGTGCGCGCGCGTGCGTGCGTATATGTGCGTGTGTGTGTGCTGCGTGTGTGTGCGTCCGTGTGTGTGCGGGCGTGCGCATGTGCGTGCCTGCACGTATGTGTGTCGGTGTTTGTCTGATCTGGACAAACGAATTGTTTACTGACGTAATCTATAAAATAGCTATGAATTGCAGTTGACAATTAGTGTACCAGGAATCTCTGGTGACTGAGTGGAAGAATGAGGAAATGGTGTAATGAACATAAACATTACGATATTAACTGAGCTATATGTAACTATGATTTACGCACACCATTCTAGGACAAACTCGACCCTTGGTGTCTACAATAGACAAACTGCTGGGTGTATTTGGCCATTTGCAGATTGCTACATCCCATTAAGTTGCACATTATAGGTAAGGTGCATTGATATCAAGGCATCATGCCACATTAGAAAGACGACCTTTAAGCTTCTAACTATTAAGATTTTGTAAACGACATATTCCAGTGGTTACATCTCTGGAACTGCTAAATATTTTGAAAAAATAGACTGAAGGTTGTTGATAGTCAAATATTCAACACGTCCAGTGCTATTGCTCATTGAAGTTATTGTCTGGTGGTTTGAAGCACATAACACAGACTTGTAATTATAGTGGGTATTTCGAAGAGTATTGTTGTATGGCCTAATGCATCAGACCATATCGATTAAATCTCCAAATGCCACTGCAACGCTATCCGTAATTTATGGGTATCAACTGCAGCCAGAGCTCATGGCAAGTTTTATAAAATGCATTTATCAAGCAAGATGCGGACAGTCAAAATGTATGTTATCCTCTGTGTTGACAAAGTGATACGATCGGCGATGATCTTGGGAGCACCAACGAATGATGTTCGATCAACAATGCAAAAGTTAAATCAAGATATATATGTCTCGTACACAAATCCTCTAATACATATGGCAAAATAGAAGAATGTGCATAATTTACTAAACGAAGATATTAGTTTCAATTAGTTTCAAAATATTCAACAGCTTTTCTGTATATTTACAGTGATATTATGATTCCGGGAATACATGGTTCGAACGATCCCAAAATTTGCATAGAGTGGGCGGAGCTTAGCTAGAAATGTGCAGGGCTTGGCTAGGAATGGACCCCTGTATTAATGTCATGTGGCATTCCTCCAGTTCATCTGGCATGCGCTGATTTCTACACGGAGTTATCGCCAGACGAGTACACCGGAAGAACATCTCAAGGAACTAGCATCTCAAGGAACTGTCGCAGTAGATATGGACAATAATATCTCACCAAAGAATGATAAATTCCCAGACCATGGCCAATAAATTGGTCTATGTTCATGAATCTGGAAGAGATTAATATGATCTGTAATCTGCCGCGGTAGCCTTTTCACTGAATGCTAAGCGGCAGATCAATGGGTCAATTCGTCGCTTCAGTAAGTACTAGCAGTAATGAATAGAATCGAACGTTACCCAGAGTACTCAGCGTGCCAGTTGTCACCGGGTTATCGATTAAATGCACTGATCGACAATACGGAAAAATAAAGCAGAATGAAGAGGCAACAAATGGCTAGCACAGGATGGATGGGGCTGTCCTCGTCCAAATAGATTCTGAATAGTTACTTAGCATCTTTCCCCAATTTCGGTTTCCTAATAGTTCTTAAAATAGAACATTGACAGAAAACATTGACGTTTCTAAGTTCAATACGGTGCCCCATACATATGAGTGATGCTCAGTGAATCCGGCGCAGTGCCAAATTCGGGTCAGATTGGCAAACTATGCCGTGTTCAATCGTACATTTGTCAAGTGACTCGAACGCTAGAGCTGCTGATTAAAGGCGTGTGATTGATCGACCATTGACCAATTTATCACCCCCACACTCTAAGTAAGATGTTGTACGCATTTACATAACAGTGATTTGCTTATATAGCGCATAACTTATTAATATTCCCTACTACCGGCAGATTTTACAATGGATGGATTAAGTCTGTCACATAAGAATATGATGTCATACTCAATCACGCCATATGTAATCTGATATCATAAACGTACGGTGCAGTATCTAGCTCAGCCATGAACATTGGAATGGTTGTGAAGTGTACAAACTGCATGTCTTTACTATTTAATAGAGAGTCTGTTGAATATTTTGAAACTAATTTGACTTGGTGCTGTTGCCGCAGCAACATCCTTCAGTTACATTAGTTTCATATAGCAGTAGCTTACTTGCATAGTTACTTTGAAATTGGGCTTACGTGTATTTAGGGTTCAAATTATATGAACTGATTTCAACTTGCGGAAAACGGTGGGTGGACTTTAGCTAAATTAAAGGCGGGGCATAGCTAAAAATTGATCCGTCTATTACACCTATTTATAACGGGTACCCCCTGTCCTAACGTGCCGCCACCTTATGAACAAACGATCTATAATGACCTACATGTTTAGGACATATTGGCCATTGCCATTTGATGGACCAAGCATTTTATTGCTATAAAAAGTTGTGTCCGTATTTGTATGGTTGTGATACAGTGCAGGGTTTCAGTGCATGTGCACTTCCGTCACTTGTTCCATACAATTATACATAATCTAGGAATAGAGAAATCTGATCCGCCTCGCGGGTATCTGACGTCATAATCAAATACGTGGCATTTTGGTTGTCATACCGTACGGTATCCGAAATATGTTCGAAATCTATGTTTCGATGAATATATAATTTAATAAGCATTATTTTGAACTAAATTTTCTCGGGGCTGATGTTTAGTCAGATCAGTTTCAAAATAATCAACAGCTTTCCTGCATTCTTACTTTGAAGTTAGATCGTCCGAATTTACGTTTAAAATTCCACATCGATTCCGGTACACGTAGAGGGTGTAGCTTAGCGAGACTTAGACTGAGCATAGCTAGAAATGTATACCTCCGTTATGTACCAGGAGGATTTACCATGACAAACTAACATCATCAGTGTTCATTCTCTAATGATGACTCAGTAACAGATATGTGTCTAATACACAGGTCATTTAGAATTGCAGGCGGCAGGGGGCAAACAACTAACAGGGTGTTTGGGGTTCTCTACCAGAAATGTTACATTTAAACTTGTATGGGCAATTAACACTTTAAATTCAGTAGTACAACACATATGTTTGTTATTTTGAGAATAAGGTAGCAACGGCTTCCCAGTAAATTAATTTCAAACTGTTCAACAGAAAATCTCTTACATCATAAAGAATTTTATCTTGCAGTTTATCGTTTAAGACATTTACGCATTTAAATTGTGTTTAATATGTTTTGAACCTTCAAAAATGCATACATTTCTTTCCTAAATGTGCCCCACCCCGCCCTTTCCGTGGGACCCCAGGCCAAATTCCACTTTATGTCTGGTCCGACTTATTAATTTATTTTTTTTCGAAGCTGCCAAACTACCAGGCTGTTAAACAATGGCTTACAAACTGTGTCACGATCATGTTTACCATCAAGTAAATTCCAACCAAATTCTGTGAATGATATTGGCTGATTCATGCACACTTTTTTGTACTGAGCTATCTGATATAAAGACCTCCAAGAATAAAATTGAAATACGTCATCCGTTGCTCGTCGTCTCATGAAATTCGATTTGTTTGATGCAAATCTGTTCTGGCGAAGATAGTTTTAAGATAAGTGATACCACATGGACCAGAGAACTTAGTGTAGCATTCCCTAGCTACATCGGTCGTTGCATCTGTCACGCATAATGTCTCATCAGTATTGGAACATACAAACCAGGATTTACTGAACAATTGCTATCTTTCGCTTGCATCTCCTAGAGCGGTAGGTTACGGTGGCACATCCAATTAGCACATACACATACAGTATGCCATCTCACGCAAGACTGGTATGTTTATTAGTATCACTTTATGAGATCAGAAAGTAAGTGCTGACAGAATCCTCATTCCATATGTACTTTATAAGCACCATAGTGGAACAAAAAGTAAAAATTATATCAGTTACAGCATGAATTATTACGATGTGTTCAACATAATATGTCATATTAGTTAAAACAGTAACACGATACAATCTCCCTCCCTCCCTCCCTCCCTCCCTCCCTCCCTCCCTCCCTCCCACCCACCCTCCATCCCTCCCTCCCTCCCTCCCCCTTCGTCCCTCCCTCCTTCCCTCCCTCCCTCCTTCCCTCCCACCCTCCCTCCCTCACTCACCCCCTCCCTACCTGGCCCTTCCCCCATCTCTCTTGCCCTCTCTCTCCCTCTCTCCCTCTCTCCCTCCCTCACTCCCTCTCGCTCCCTCCCTGCCTCTCTCTATTTTTTTTTCTCTCTCTCTCTCTCTCTCTCTCTCTCCCTCTCTCTCGCTCCTTCTTTCTCCCTATTTCTCTCTCTCTCTCTCTCTCTCTCTCTCTGTCTCTCTCCCTCCCTCTCTCTCTCTCTCCCTCTCTCTCTCTCTCTCTTTCTCTCTCTCTCCCTCTCTACCCCGCCCACTCTCTCCCCCTCTCTCGCTTTCTCTTTCCCTCTCCCTCTCTCCCTCTCTCTCTCTCTCTCTCTCTCTCTCTCTCTTTCTCTCGCCCTCTCTCTTCATCTCTCTCCCTCTCTCTCTCTCCCTCACCGTTTCTCTTTTTCCTCTCCCCCCCCCCCTCTCTCTCTCTCTCTCTCGCGCTCTCTCTCTCTCGCATGCGCACACGCAATATCCCTGATACGTTTTATTCTAAACGTGTGTGGATAATGCAGTGAACCAACAACTATTATATAGCCGGGCAAAGTAGCGATGATTGCGATTGCAAATACGATGTAGGAGTATTGATTTAATGGCATCAAGCAACGTTGGAAACAATACCTTTAAGTAAAATCTCCCATATTTCCCATCATTATGATCGATGTTTGCGGCCACCATCCCCTCTGATGCGGATGTCCAGCTCTGGCTAGTTTAACGATGCGCACTGATCTGCGGCCATGTCTCACCATACAAAGACTTGACTTCTTTACATCAGCACGAGATGGAGCAGAGAGTGCAAAGGACAGCGATACTATTCTGCTGCATATTCTGCAGGAAATTCAAATGAACATTATCTCACACACAGGGAACCAACAGCTTTCATTTAAATAACTTTCAATAATTCATCTGATAATACGAATTTGTGGTTAATAGTGTGCCTGTGGAAGGTTAGTTTTATACGGGTTAAGCCATTAGATCATGACGATCCAATCCCAGAATGCTGCTGCAGAGGTTTCCGTAATATATGTGTATCAACTACAGCCGGAACTCATGCCAGGATTTATTAAACGCATTTATCAATAAAGATGCGGAGAGTCAAAGAGTTTGGTTCCCATGGTGTTTTCCGAGAGCGGCTGATGGTGGACAATGGTGTTGGCAACACGTACGAGTGATGTCCTTGGTGGATTCAATCAGCTGAGCAGAAAATATATCGAGATATATGTGTCTGGTACATAAATTCTCAAATAGGTATGGGAAAATAGGAGAATATACGGAATTTACTAAATGAATTTAAGCAACGTGAAAGCCATATTTATAAATGACTAATTCTTCCTATTCATTCCCATGAATTCACAGATTAAACATCCTTATAGAAGATATACTGAAATCGATCACAATCAATCATGCAATAAATCAATGAATTAAACACTCATCAAGTGGGACCCGGTTTACTGTTCTTTAATGTATTTGTTGTGCGTTCTGAACAGTGTATTGCCCGCCAAGTATACGAATTGTATAACTTTACCAGGCTATTTAATAAACAGTAGGCAGCAAAACACGCAGTCAAATTAGTTTCAAAATATTCAGCCGGTTAACTGTATGGCTAATTCAGGAATAAAAGTAAATAAACCGTCCCAACACGCACATATCATGGGCAGTGCGCTTAGCTAGAGATGGGTGGAGCATAGCTAAAAGTGCATTCAGCATCTGACCAATATCAAGTGGCATATTCCGAATGCTGTACGTATCATGATGGATAGACCCGGATGTTGTATGGACCCTGTGGTTGTCTTACATCTATGTTATCATGAGACTTGTTACGTTACCTCATTTTATTCCACACTCACTGATGTCGATTTAATGTACCCCTGATAAGGATGTGAGTTGGTTGTTATGTGACTTGTTCATTAATCTATTTATCTATTTGCCTCTCTGCTTACAGCGGTTTATCTGATTTTATTGATCAGATTTTGCTCCAAATGTTAGCACAAGATTTTCTATATTTGGTTTTTGATTCGAAAAACGAAAGGTCACGGGATGGCAATCTCCGATTTCTCATAATAATAAATGTTTTGGATGCGGTCGGGTGGAATGTGAATTTAGTCTTGCATAGAACATTCATATCAAAATGCGATTATTTCGGTGGGCGGATGAAAGATAATTCACAATGATGTGTCTTGAGCATGAGGTACGATCCATTAAGGAGAGTTGTGTTATATTTCATCCCAAGGTGACATTAACCATATGTTATCGTGACAGGAAATGGCAATAGGTGAAGAAGTACGATCGGCGATCATCCAGGACATTAGATTACCTGTCCGCCAGCGCTCCACGTTATTTTGGCTTGTGAGAGGGCCAGGCATATGTGGATGTGGGTGCAGTCCAGTGAGTGAAAAAAGAACAGTTAGTCTGCCGGATCACGAGTCATACAGGTATAATGACGAGTACCACTGACGGGTCAACGAATACTGGATTAATATTGCTGAGTAATCTGATAAATATTTGACTGGGCCTCTCACTGCTTCAACCATCTAGGATATCCGGCTAAATTAGTTTTTTAATAATCAGCATTTTAAAGGATAACTAACCTCATCTCATGATATATATAGAGATGCTCTAATAGGACACTCATAAACTATCAATGGGATTTTAAGTTTTTTTATCATCCCGTTAAAGTAATATATTCAGGCTTTAGTAGGTAAATGTAGGTACATTTCTACAGCTTGTCATGATTTACTTTTCAACTAATCAGTAAAAACCTAGCCTTTCTGCTTCGGTATATGAGCTCAGTCATAGAGGTGCCATCTTTCGCCTGACCATGTGGTATAAAAGGAAGCATGCACGTAAGCTATTGAATATTTTTTAACGCATTTGACTTAAGCAGCAACAACTTCCAGTCAAATTAGTTTCAAAATATTCAACCAGATCATTATAACATAATAAAGAATGCAATGCATTGGCACCTACCTGACATCACACACTATCGCTAGAGGAGACAACATTGGTGGCGATCACTGTTCAACATTTACGCGATATTACAGAGCGGATAATTGTGAAACAGATAAGAGAATGTGCCAGGACATGAATGATATGGAATCTATAAACCATAATCTATCGGTGCAATACAAATTTGAGATGAGATTAGCATCTCTTTAAAGGAATATCCTACATTAACCATTCATTAGGACGAATAGAATACAATATATCACATTGCTTGTAGATGCGACTGGAAATGTATAGTTCACGTGTGATAAGCGAGACAACTAGCTAGACTTATCCTGGATACTATCCAGAATATATGCATACCTATCCTTATAACACAGGTTATGCGTCAGTACTGGGCCAATACCAGGCCGCATCGGCCCGATAGTGGGCACGTACTGGCCCAGTAACCTGCGTTGTCATGTTAGATATGTCATTGTTTCAGTGAAACCATACAATTATTAGGTAAATTTCCGTGCCAACCAGAATGCCGCCTGCCAATTATATAGTCCTCTGATAGATAGGCGCCTATAAAGCCGCGATTGGTCATTACGATAACCTCATAAGCGCCGTAATGCTCATTTGTAGCCGATCAACGACACGGGTAGACACAAGCTCCAACATAAGTAAGCGTATACATTCGTCCAATTGAAGGGTGCCCGTGGATGATAGCTTACCACCGAGCCATATCGATCTACAGTCCTGGGGTGAATTCTTCTCAGAAATGCTGGCCCTGTAATTATTGAGTGTATACGGCGAATTCGATGAGTATTTCTAACCAAGGAGGTGAATGGTGATATTGTCCTTGTCTTACGTCACTGTATTGTTTATGTGGGGATACTTATCGGTGTGCCCATTGACGATAACATACGTGAAAAAATGTTTTGGAATCAATTTATATTCTTTGATTCTTGAATTCACAGAATCACAATTTCCCGAGTTTCGAAACTAATTTGACTGTGGCATGCTGCTTCATATGGTAGTAACAGCTTCCAGTTAAATTAGTTTCAAATTAATCAACATAATCTTTATTAATTTGTAAATTCATCAAGGACATATGATTTGTACATTTGGCGGACTTTTCGAGCTTCATAAATGAGTTATACTACGGCATTATGATTGTGACGTCAGCCTACATGTGCCATACTTGTTTATGACATCATATACTTGAGGGACAGATCTGATCCTTTTATTGCAGAGGTGTGACCTTATGATATATTTTAAGTCCTTAAAAAATATTGATGATAATTCGACTCAACAATGTCGAAATCCAGCTGTAGCTTTACCCTGCCAATATCTATCTACGCTCCAACCACGCTTTGCCCGTGCTAGGATCGATCAATCCCTTAATTCCCTGACTATCAATTTTCAAAACTAATTTGATGGGGTAGTTGATTACGATGTCATATCATTGATGGCTAAGGTTGAATCCTCCGAGGCCAAGAAGAAGACCTTCCGTCTTAGCTCAGTTGACTTATCAATTAGAATGATCTATATTGACCACGTATTGTCTCTCACACGTCGGACTGGTAAACTTTTCTGAATCTGCAATGGAGTGAACGATTTCTATCTATTCCATCCAGCCCACATTAAGCTAAACTCCGCAGACTGTGTGCGCCTGTTGAACCTCATTTGTAACTTTGAGATCTATGTTCATAGACTATTCATAGAATCTAAGTTTCAAGGTGGATTTATAGGTAAGCGGTTGGTAACTTACGCTATTGCTGTATATAACTGCAAGAGCCCAAGATCAAATTATTTTCATATACTTCATTCAAAGGTCCGATGCCTCCAGTTGAAGGTGTATTATACTAGTTCAGTTAATTGATAAGAAATGATGGAACACATCTCAACTGTTAGTGAGGACTCAGAAAATGACAATAAAATCCACTTTAGTGGAAATGGCAAAGACAATTTTCTTAGAATAATCATTAAACTGGAATCATATGACGAAAGGTCGATTCAGGAATCAGTTACTTGGAACTGGTTTGATACAAAGCATGGGGGATATATTCATATCAAGAATCCGTGGGAAATATATATCTTTTCGTTGGAAATCCGCCAAAATTGGAGTTTATGGAGACGTCTGCTTTGTATTGATTGGGTCGAATCTGATGTGTCGTTAGCGCTCATGTTCGGTATATTGTAGTCATATGCACTTTGGAGATTTGGAGAGAAATAGTTTTCCTTGAATGGACTACTCCGATCTGCCATTCAATTCCGTGATGGCATACTCGAATACATCACATGTTAGCTGACGTCACAATCTAAATTACGTAGGTCCATCCCGGAAGTCGCTTAATAGCATATCTTTCATAAATTTAGAATTTAATAAACACTGTGTTGAATATTTTGAAGCGAATTTGACTGTGAGCTGTTGCTGCCATAGACAACAGCAGCTCCCAGTCAAAATAGTTTCAAAATATGCAACAACTTACCAGTCCGGTATACATATCTGGAAATTGTTTTTCTGCACGTTCATGGTTCGAAGAGTAAAATTGGTTCAGACCGCATACAAATTGAGCGAAGATTAGTTAGAAATGGACATAAATCAATCCCTCAGCTGTACGACAACTAAGAGGTAATGGTACACGTTCACTGAACAATGGATGGCAGGATATGGATAGGTCCGCATGTATATGCGTGTGGCATGAAGTGCATCGGACTGGTACGTAATCATCGTAATTGCAATTTGTCTTGAGTTCCAAGTATTTGCAGTTGCTATATATCTCATTCATGAGCAAGGGCGGTTTACCTAGTGAGAGAATATCCACGCATACAATTAAACCACCGAAACAGCAAAAGTTTGCATTCTCCGATTGTTATTGTTTCTAAAATATAATACCCACATTGGAATAGTGGTAAGGCCATTTCTATTTGAGGATTTCTGTGTGCCGGTATATATGTTTCTGGTTTCCACAAACTTCATACACAATCCAAGTTTATTGAATCGAGGATGTGGTTCTACTTGGATATGGTGACAATTCTGATTGTAGTTACAAGTCATTAAGTTAAATCCATTTATGATAACTCAGCACAATAACATAACCAATAATTTCTAAAATCCGGGTAACATAACTGTGCCAGGGCACACACTGTTTACACATAGAACACGTGGACGCCAGCTGAAAGAGATGTAGTATGTGGATTATGAAGATGATGCGGTCACCATGCTAGGCATTAATGTTGTAACTTTTGTGGCTATAAGTAGATTAGGAGCACACTACGTCTTTGCAAATTAAATTACTTTCGAAGAATACGTAGGCATAATATATCCAATGTCCATATACCATATCCTTATATACTACAGGAATTATTCGTGCGAATTTAAGAAAGTCATATTTGATGAATGAATGCCTTACCCTTATTTAGTCACTCTTGGCCATGTAGATAAATGAGTCTAGTATCTGACCATGTCCTTGATTCCCTGATGACCCAGATGTATTGTATCGCGCATGTCAAAAGTGACATTAGCAGCCGAAGCGGACACCAAAAACTCAATATATATTCAACACCCCCTTTGTTGACTGATACTGTGTCTTTTGTGAATGAGGTTGACTCAGCCAACTGCATTAACAACATCCACCATATTCAGCGTACTGAAGTGAATTGGTACACCAGTCACCGATTTAGTATGAGTTGTCAAATTACTTTCGAAGAATACGTAGGCATAACACGTGGACGCCAGCCGTAAGAGATGTAGCATGTGGATTATAATCGCAACACAGCATCGCCACCATATTCATATACCAACATATGCCAAGGCCACGCAACAGACCAGGTAGTTGGACAGATGCCCGAGAACAGAAGCTACTACGGCTCCTGATCTATCAGAGCGGCCAAAGCAAAGACCACCTCAAATTATGCTGAGAACGCAATGCCATACTCCACCAGACCAGAAAACGACTGAGAGAAAATACCACCCTGCGAGGAGAAACCTTGACAGATGACATCAGAACCACAGATGATTGCAGCAAAATGTTTCGGGCGACCGGGTCTACAACCCCTCGCTGTCTGCGCGTAACACCTAAGCCAATTGCATTCGATCAAACACGGGAATGGCAGATGCCATCAAATTGTGTTAGGAAAAATCCATTGAACCGTTTTTTGGGTGATCCTATGCCATTCTAAACAACTGAAGTCGGGAAGGCGCTTAGAACAATGTGGAATGGATCTGGGTCTGACAGTTACAGAATGGCTAGTTTAAGTATGCACCTAATAGCATATTGAAGGCAGGCCACAGCTATATACAACTCTGCCTTCTGCTCCCATCCATGCTGTTCACCAAAAGATCCTTATCGAACACGCGAGAGTTTGAATGTTTGAATGAGCGCAAGAAACGCTGGCCAAAAACGCTGCATGACCACAGAACATAGTACACCACTATTGCGTACTTGTACAATCTATCAATTCATCAGATACATGAAAACTATATTTCTTTTTCATCTGGAAACGTATTTTACAAGTTCCTTATCTGAAGTAATGAATGTTATCATTAACCTAGCTGGAAGAGTATGTGTGAACAAATCCGCAAGCTTGAAAATCTGACAAAGTTATTTCCTAGACGGAAAGGTCAGAATGTCTTACACAAAATTCTGCTATTCGCTTCAACCATTAGGTTAGAATGGAGATGTCATTTCGCAGACAATATATTTCAGGGGTTATGGACCTGTTCAATATTTTGAATACAATGTCTCTGAAATTTGTTGTTGGTTAAGACACTAACAACCTTCAGCCAAATTGTTTTCACAATATTTAGCAAGTCACGAGTCTTTGCTCATTGAACATATTGGCGGATGGCTTGCAGCAGCGGGCCAGTTAATCCATGCTTTATCACGCATATCATGATCTGCATCATCTTCATCAGCATCGTCAGCATATATAATTATTCTGAATTTATTGGGAACCAGCTTTCCAGTGTGCTATTGGGAATTTTTCGAATTTGCTAGATATGTTGAGGGCAATTTGACAAACAGTTGAAGCTACTACACGCCTGAAGCAGCAATAAGTAGCAGTTAAATCGGTTTCAAACTAATGGGCATCATTATGCCTACATCATCTAGTAGATAGGCAATGCAACGTGTACACATTAGAGGCTTACTAATCCTCCCGGCACGCAATACACCTACTGAACGATTTCGCCGAAATGCGTATCTTAATAGTACCAAACCTTTCGTGACGTCACGTCTGCTTTACTTTATCATCTGGTTTTATCTGAGTATTTGTTTCGTTTCATTAAAAGTATGTTGATGCTACGCGACATTTAAACACGCTTAAGGACCGATTCGCGTGTTCAAACATCGTAATATAAATATTGTATGGTGTTCCTTAAGATGGTATAGGCCAAATTAAGAAAATAATTTCAAAAGTTGCGGTGTACATTCTTCTCTTTCGATTATGACTGAACTAGTGCTGCATTTGACTGCTGGTAGAAAGAAAACTGTTGTACGTTGTATATGGGTGCCGATTAAAGTTGTAGCTGCCATATATCACAACGATGTGTACCACAATATATCTATATGAAATATCCTCCAATCCACTTCCTATGGCAGCATCAACGCCCAGTCATATTAGTTTCAAAATGTTCAACATAATATTTATTAAATTGTAAAGACATACAATTCATTCAAATATGCGTTCGTGACCTACTTATCTACGATAATGATTTCATTCATGATGTCATTCATTATGATGTCATTCTGTACGTCACGTAGTTGATTATGACGTCATATGCTGGGTGGATGCTCTGGAAAGATGAATTACCTTTGGCGATGCTGCGCTAGATCAGTGGAATATGGGCAATAGACTAAGTATACACAGTTTTGATAACCGGGGACCATGTTTGCTGTTGCCTGTTGTAAATGATTACTGGTTGTGAATTTGGAAGAATATCAGCTTCACTAGTAAAGGCACCGATTAAACATTGAAATTGTATGTTTAAAAGTTTTCATATCGTGTGCATAGAGGAAACATGAGCGCGTGCGTGCATGCGAGCGAGCGAGCGAGCGAGCGTGCGTGCGTGCGTGCGTGCGTGCGTGCGTGCGTGCGTGCGTGCGTGCGTGCGTGCGTGCGTGCGTGCGTGCGTGCGTGCGTGCGTGCGTGCGTGCGTGCGTGCGTGCGTGCGTGCGTGCGTGCGTGCCTGCCTGCGTGCGTGCGTGCGTGCGTGCGTGCGTGCGTGCGTGCGTGCGTGCGTGCGTGCGTGCGTGCGTGCGCGCGCGCGTGCGTGCGTTTGTACGTGCGTGCGTGCCTGCGTGTGTGCGTTTGTGCGTTTGTGCGTGCGTGAGTGCGTGCGTGCGTGCGTGCGTGCGTGCGTGCGTGCGTGCGTGCGTGCGTGTGTGCGTGCGTGCGTGCGTGCGTGCGTGTGTGTGTGTTTGTGTGTGTGCGTGCGTGCGTGCACGTGTGCGTGCGTGCGTGCGTGTGTGTGTACACGCGTGAGGGCGTGCGTGCGTGCGTTCATTGAACATATACAAGCCGATTTTAACTGATTGATATGTACCTATGATATACACATAAGGTATCATAAGGCAGACTCGCACCTTGCTGTCTACAGTAGACAAGCTGCTGGTTGAATGTGGCCATTTGTAGATCGTCTGTCTGTTTGTCTGTTTGTTAGAGTCCAATCTCGGTTGAGCTAATATCTTGCCATAGCTTCACCCGATTAGGACTAAACTTGGACATTTGCTTCTTTATATCAACGGGGTGGAGCACAATGATGATAAGGCCATGAAGTCAAAGTTCAATGTGACGATGACCTTGGTATAAAAATGTACTTTTTACAGCTAAGTGTTTGCGTTTCGCTCAACATATCGTCTACTATCTTGGCATCTGGTCACTCACTTGAGACTAAGCATGGTGACCTACTTTCTTGTATCAATGGGATTGAGCACAATGATATTAGGGTTATGATGTCAAAGTTGAATGCCACTGGCATTACACTCTATTTTTATGTTAACGTTTTTGGTTTAGCTCAACATATCGTCTTATATCTCAGCATGGATTCACCCTATTCGGACTAAAGTTAGCCACTTGATACATATATCAAGCGTATGGAACACAACGATATTGAGGTCAAAGGTTAACTGTTACCGTGGTATAATACTCTACTGTTTCTGGTTACATTTTTGGTTTTGTTCAACATATCATTTTATATCTAAGGATTGGCTCAGCCTATTGTAACTAAACTTGTATACAGTGTTACATATGTCAAGCAGATGCAGCACAGTCAAATTGAGGTCATGGGGTCAAAGGTCAGGTTCAATGTGACCTTAATCTTATACTCTATTCTTTTGGGCTAAATTTTGGTTTGGCTCAACATATTGCCCTATATCTCAGGATTGGTACACCCTACTTGAATTTAGACTTGGTCACATATTTAG
This sequence comes from Chaetoderma sp. LZ-2023a, assembly GCA_034401795.1. Classification (NCBI taxonomy): domain Eukaryota; kingdom Metazoa; phylum Mollusca; class Caudofoveata; order Chaetodermatida; family Chaetodermatidae; genus Chaetoderma; species Chaetoderma sp. LZ-2023a. The sequence goes on along the minus strand of CM067369.1, from coordinate 111,318,652 downwards.
ATATATGAAGTACAATGACATTGAGATCAGAGGTCCAGGTCATTGTAACATTTGTATACAATTCAGACTTTGACAGTTTGGTTCTGCTTAGCTCGCCTGGCATTTACTTCCGTATTTGCCAAATTATTGGAGCTGAGCATCATCATAAAGTTAGCTCAACCAGGAGAGGGAGCACATACTTTCAGACTTTTGAGGTCAAGGTCATTGTGATCTAAATATAAAGCTGGATTTACATTTGGAAATGCAGAATGCCAATATCTTCGCCAGTATTACATCAGTGTAACACTGATGTCTCATCTGTATCCGTCTTTGTCTGTGTGTCGGAGTCCCATCACGGTTAAATTTATAGCTCGGCATCACTTCTCTCTATTGGGACTAAGCTTGATCACATGCTTCCTTGTATCAATGGGCTTGAGCAGAATGATACTGCGGTCATGATCTCACAGTTTAAAGGAGAATGTGACCTTGGCATATAACTATCTTTTTACGGTTAAGTTGTTGGCTTAACCCAACATATTGCCTTACATCGCAGGATTGGTTCACCCTATTGGGACTAAACTCGGACACTTGCTTCCTTATATCATCTCTCTCCAAATTCCTGTCTTGAGTTTCCTAACAATTCTTAAAATCTAACATTGACAAAAAACACTGAAGTTGTTAAGTTCAATACTGTGCCCCATATAGATGAGCGATGCTTGGTGAATCAGGTGCTGTGACAAAATTCGAGGCAGATTGGTAAACTCTGCCATGTTCACTCGTACATTTGTAAAGTGTCGAATGCCAGAAATGCCGATTAGAGTCATGTGATAGATCGACAAGTAACTAATTTATCACTTTATATCATTCATAGAAGAATAGACTGTAATTCTCTTTGCTGACATAACCACCAGACAGGCACCAAACCAGCCACTCGGCACAAGCAAGATGTTGCATGCTTTTGCGTAACCGTTATTTGTTTGGTGTTCATATAGTGCATAGCTTAGATGTATGAATCCTATTCCATGTGAGACGGCGAGCCGATCTAATGGTAATGCGTCAGACCAGCGTATTTCCTACCTCCGGCACACACGCACGCACGCACGCACGCACGCACGCACGCACGCACGCACGCACGCACGCACGCACGCACGCACGCACGCAGGCAAGCACGTACGTACGCAAGCATGTACGTACGTACGCACGCACGCAACACGCACGCACACATGCACGTACGCATGCACGCGCGCACACACGCACGCACGCACGCACACACACACACAATATCACAGATACTAGATAGGAGCCTTGATTTAATGACATTACGCAACGCTAGCAACATTACCTTTAAGTTAAATCTCCCATGTTGGTAAAAAGACTCCATAATCATGTCAGTGAAATCCATATTTAAACCTGTTGTCATTACAATGAAGCTGGTTCAGGAGTAATAGATGATCTGTTATCGTATTCTTGAGGTGGATTCCCGTCATTGTGTTCCAGTTTGTGGCAATCATCCATTCTTATACGGATGTCCAGCTCTGGCTAGATAAACGTGCACATTGAACGGCAATCATGTCTCACCATACACACATTTATCCTATTCACAACATCATGAGCTGGAGCACAGACTGCAAAAGACAGAGATAATATTTTGCTGCATATTCTGCAAGAAACTTGACTGAACTTTGTCGCACCACAGAGAACCGACACCTTTCAATTCAAATAACTTTCAATAGTTCAGCAGCTAACACAAACTTCTGATTAATAATCGGCTTTCGGAAGGTTACTGCTCTATATGTTAAGACATTAGATCAGGGCGATCCAAACTCAAAATGCCACTGCAGAGTTTTCAGTAATACTACTGTCAGAGTTCATGTCATGATTTGTGAAAAGCATTTATCAAGCAAGATGCAGTCAACGTGTTTGGTTTCCACAGTAGTAACACGCGAGAAGGATGGTCGGCGATGATCTTGTCAGTACTAACGAATGATGTTCGAAGTTAGATTTAATCAGCTGTGCAGGAAATATATCGAGATGTATGTGGCTGGTGTATAAATTCCCCAATACGTATGGGAAAATAGAAGAATGTTGAAAACTTACTAGACGAAGTTAAGCAACGTGAAAGACAAATATATAAATTATTATATCTTCTTATTCAATCCCAAGAATTCACAGATTAAACAGTCTTATAGAACATACACGCCTACCAACGAATCGATCGTCCTGAACATTGAACGGTCCGACAAGTATACGAATTGTATGTCTTTACTATTTAATATCGATTCTGTCGAATTTTGTGAGAGTAATTTTCCTTGGCACTGTTGCTGCCATACGCAGCCGTAGCACCCACTCAACTTATTAGCAGCATATTCAACAGTTTCCTATATAGTTACATTGATATTATGATTTTGGGAATACATGGTTCGATCGATCCCAACACGTGCACGGCGCGGGCGGAGCTTAACTAGACATGAGCGGGGTGGCTCGGAATTGGCTCTCAATGGACCTTTCCGGATGTAGCTATGCCCCGCCCATCTCTAGCTAAGCTTCACCCACACTTCGCCCGTGTTGGGATCGACCAATCTCTGAACACCGTGACTATCAATTAAAAAAAACCCTACACATTTAAGCTGTTGATTATTTTGAAATCAATTTGACTGGGTGCTGTTGCTGCCCAAGGCAGCAACAGCGCCCAGTTAAATTAGTTTCAAAATATTCAACAGAATGTTTATTAAATAGCAAAGAATTATAAAGACATACAATTCATACAACGTGTCAGACCATTTGAGATTTGGTGCCGCTCGATTTGGAACCCTTTGTGACGTAATGATTACGACGTCATCATACAAGCGCTGAGCTGATTATGCCGTCATACGAGGTCTGATGATTGATACTCTGGAAAGGTGAATTACTTTCGTGTGGCATTCCTCCAGTTCATCTGCCATGCGCTGATTTATGCTAAGCATCTAGAAAATGCTGATGAGTTATCGGCAGACGAGTACATCAGAATAACTTATAAAGAAACTGCTACAGTAGATATGGACAATAATCTCTCACCAATGAATGACAAATTCCTAGACCATGGCCAATCCACGGGACTATGTTCGGGAGTCGGGGAGAGATTCATATTATCTGTAATTTGCTGCTGTAGCTTTCTCGCTGAACGCTAAGCGACACAGCAATAGACTTATTCGTCGTTTGGATATAGGCACTAATGAATAGAGTTGCACTTTAGCCAGAGTGCTCAGTGTGCCAGTTGTCACTGGTCTGTAGACAAAATTGCTGATCGACAATACGGAAGAATTATACAGAATGAAGAGGCACATAAACAGCGCGAGCGACAGGGCTAGCACAAGACAGATGACGCTGTCCTCGTCTCAATAAACCCTGGCTAGATACTCAGCATCTCTCTCCAAATTCCAGTCTGAGTTTCCTAACAATTCCTAAAATAGACCATTGACAGAAAACATTGAAGTAGTTCAATACGGTGATCCATATAGATGAGCGATGCTCGTTGAATCAGCGATGTGCCAAAGTTCGAGTCAGATAGACAAACTACGCTGTGTTCACTAACCTAGTACATTCGTGAAGTGCGGCGAACTCCAGAGATGCTGATTAGCGTCGTTTCATTAACCAATTTATAACCTTATGCCATTTATATAGGAATATGATGTAGTGCTCTATGGTTACACGACCACCAACGAGGCAGCACACCACTCACTTGGAATCCTTAAGCAGAGCTGGATTAAGCATCTTTGGTGCCCAGGGATAAAACGATTTGTGCACCCCTTATCAGATGGTTCAAGAAGGGAATGCCTACTACTACTACTACTACTACTACTACTACTACTACTACTACTACTACTACTACTACTACTACTACTACTACTACTACTACTACTACTACTACTACTACTAGTACTACTACTACTACTACTACTACTACTACTACTACTACTACTACTACTACTACTACTACTACTACTACTACTACTACTGCTACTACTACTACTACTACTACTACTACTACTACTACTACTACTACCACTACTACTACTACTACTACTACTACTACTACTACTACTACTACTACTACTACTACTACTATTATTAATATTACTGCTACTAATACTGTTGCTGCTGCTGCTTTTTTACGGCTAAGTTGTTGGCTTAACCCAACATATTGCCTTACATCGCAGGATTGGTTCATCCTATTGGGACTAAACTTGGACACTTGCTTCGTTATATCACCTCTCTCCAAATTCCTGTCTGAGTTTCGTAACAATTCTTAAAATTTAACATTGACAGAAAACACTGAAGTTGTTAAGTTCAATAATGTGCCCCATATAGATGAGCGATGCTTGGTGAATCAGGTGCTGTGACAAAATTCGAGGCAGATTGGTAAACTCCGCTATGTTCACTCGTACATTTAAAGTGTCGAATGCCAGAGATGCCGATTAGAGTCATGTGATATCTCGACAATTAACTAATTTATCACTTTATATCATTCATAGAAGAATAGACTGTAATTCTCTTTGCTGACATAACCACCAGACAGGCACCAAACCAGCCACTCGGCACAAGCAAGATGTTGCATGCTTTTGCGTAACCGTTATTTGTTTGGTGTTCATATAGTGCATAGCTTAGATGTATGAATCCTATTCCATGTGAGACGGCGAGCCGATCTAATGGTAATGCGTCAGACCAGCGTATTTCCTACCTCCGGCACGCACGCACGCACGCACGCAAGCACGCACGTACGCAAGCAAGTACGTACGTACGCACGCACGCAACACACACGCAAGCACACACGCACGCACGCATGTACGCATGCACGCACGCACGCACGCACGCACGCACGCACGCACGCACGCACGCACGCACGCACGCACGCACGCACGCACGCACGCACGCACGCACGCACGCACGCACGCACACGCGCACGCACGCACGCACGCACACAATATCACAGATACTAGATAGGAGCCTTGATTTAATGGCATTACGCAACGCTAGCAACATTACCTTTAAGTTAAATCTCCCATGTTGGTAAAAAGACTCCATAAGCATTTCAGTGAAATCTATATTTAAACCTGTTGTCATTACAATGAAGCTGGTTCAGGAGTGATAGATGATCTGTTATCGTATTCTTGAGGTGGATTCCAGTCATTATGTTCCAGTTTGTGGCAATCATCCATTCTTATACGGATGTCCAGCTCTGGCTAGATAAACGTGCACATTGAACTGCAATCATGTCCCACCATATAAACGTTTAACCCCTTCACAACATCATGAGCTGAAGAACAGAGTGCAAAAGACAGAGATGATATTATGCTGCATATTCTGCAAGAAACTTGACTGAACTTTGTCGCACCACAGAGAACCAACACCTTTCAATGCAAATAACTTTCAATAGTTCAGCAGCTAACACAAACTTGTGATTAATAATCGGCTTTCGGAAGGTTACTGCTCAATAGGTCAAGACATTAGATCAGGGCGATCCAAACTCAAAATGCCGCTGCAGAGTTTTCCGTAATACTACTGTCAGAGTTCATGTCATGATTTGTGAAAAGCATGTATCAAGCAAGATGCAGTCAACGTGTTTGGTTTCCACAGTAATAACACGCGAGAAGGATGGTCGGCGATGATCTTGCCAGTACTACCGAATGATGTTCGAATTTAGATTGAACCAGCTGTGCAGGAAATATATCGAGATGTATGTGGCTGGTTGATAAATTCCCCAAAACGTATGGGAAAATAGAAGAATGTTGAAAACTTGCTAGACGAAGTTAAGCAACGTGAAAGACAAATATATAAATTACTATATCTTCTTATTCAATCCCAAGAATTCACAGATTAAACAGTCTTATAGAACATACACGCCTACCAACAACTCGATCGTCCTGAACATTGAACGGTCCGATAAGTATACGAATTGTATGTCTTTACTATTTAATATCGATTCTGTCGAATATTGTGAGAGTAATTTGCCTTGGCACTGTTGCTTCCATACGCAGCCGTAGCACCCACTCAAATTATTAGCAACATATTCAACAGTTTCCTATATAGTTACATTGATATTATGATTCTGGAAATACATGGTTCGATCGATCCCAACACGTGCACGGCGTGGGCGGAGCTTAACTAGACATGAGCGGGGGTGGCTCGGAATTGGCCCTCAATGGACCTTTCCGGTTTTAGCTATGCCCCGCCTATCTCTAGCTAAGCTCCACCCACACTTCGCTCGTGTTGGGATCGACCGATCTCTGAACACTGTGACTATCAATTAAAAAACAAACTACACATTTAAGCTGTTGAATACTTCGAAATGAATTTGACTGCGTGCTGTTGCTGCCTAATGTGTGCATAAGATGTTGTATACTTTTGCATAACAGTGATTTGATGTTTACATACCACATATCTTAGGTATATAATTTCTATCCTGCATGAGATGGGAGCCGATCACACAGCAATTCAGACACTGTTACAACACTAGTATATACTGCCAGTAAATTTTTCGATTGATGCATCTGATCTGTAACCCAAGAATATAACGTCACACCCAATTACGTCATATGTAGGCTGACGTCACAGATGTATACCCAAGTATCCAGCTCGCCCATGAACATTGAAAGGTCCGTGAGTGTACGAATTGTCTTCACATGTTTAATGTATTCCGCGGCTGTAGTAGTAGAAACATCCTACAGCTGCAACAAGTTCTTCTTCGTATTTGAGCACTTGCACTCTACCAATATCTTTAGCTTGCTGAGGTCCATCCGATGTCTGTTTTTAGGTCACCTCGCAGCATACTTAACAGATTTATGCAATGGCTTCATCTCCTGGTTTAATATGTGTTGTCTTCTAGTAGGGCGAATTCCAAGGCTCTCTGGGATGGTGTGTCTTCTGGGATCCTTAGCACATGGCCAACCATAGACTATCTTTGCTAGGCGACATTTACAAACATCTTGCAGAGCCTATCAGTGTACACAATTCTGAAGGACATTTCGTCCGGACTGAGCATGTCAATGCGGACGCGATTAAGAATGGCTCAAGGAACAGTTTCCCGATGATGAGGATGAGTCATTGCCCCAATTTTCAGTTGACCCCAGGCCATTACTAACACCGATTAAAACAGCAAAAGTTGAGAAGGCACAGAAAGCCTCGACAAAATGGACGTGCATTCGAACCTATTCAAATATGCAGGTGATGTTGTCTCAAAACAGCTTACGCACCTAATCAATTCAGCCTTTATGCACCAAATTACCATCGATGCTGTAGATCAAGGCACAATTATCGTGCTACCCAAGCCAAAGAAGTCACCCAGACCCCAGCCAATCTGCGGCCCATTTTGCTCTGCAACAACATACGGAAAATCATATCCAATGTTACTTGCCTTCAGATGTGCCCTGTCCATGTTCTCTGGTGATGACACACGTGCATGCCCATTGCTGTTACTGGTGTTCTTCTCCAGATGGATAAGTTGATAAGTGAGTTGTCTTACGGCACATTTTGCCATCTATTTTAGAGGGACAAACCATTTTATCATTATAGAGAGTTGTTTCTGTATGTAATGGGTTGTGACACCATGTAGTGTTTCATTGCAAGTGCACGTCCATCGCATGTGGCAATGTCGCACACAATTATACATCCTCTAGGAATAGAAGAAGCCAATCTGTCACTCAAGTATCTGACGTTTACTCAAATATATCATGCGTCAGCTGAAGTCACAATCAAAATGACTTAGCTCCGTCAATAAAATCGAAAAGTCCATCGCGAAAGTGTTCGTATTGTATATATTTTATGAATTTACAATTTAATAATCATTATGTTGAATATTTCGAAAATACATTGTTTGAGGGCTGATGCTGTTCCCAGTCAAACTAGTCTCAAGCTGTTCAACAGTCTACACACACACCTTGAAATTGAGATTCTGGCAATTTATTTTTAAAATATAATATCGATTCCAGCGTTCATACAGGGTAGGACGCACTTAGCGTGACATGGATGGTGAATATGTGGAAATGGCTCTCTCCATTATGAATATATGTACCAGCAAGATTAACCATAGCAGGTTAAATAATAATAATAATAATAATAATAATAATGTTGTCAGAATTCGTATTACGGTAACTGATTTTTTATGATTGTGGCTCTGGGGTAAAGCATTTGACTATTATCCCCTGGTCCGTTAGCTGGATTGACAGGCGGACAGACCTATGTATTGTCTATTTCTACTTCTCTTGACTGGATAGACAGATGATATTTTCTCTATTCTGGAGGTTGACTAGAATTATTCTTCACTGGAGTGACAACAAAACTCTTAGCTTGTTCTTCAATTTCAAATTCAATAATAGCGTTACATAGCAACTTATATGTTCGAACTTTCTCTACATACAGTTCTGCATTTACAACAGCCTTATTCACTGACATGCTCTCTGCGCTCTCTTGCTTTGTTCTATTATAATTTCAGACAAATATAGCATACTAGTTTCCTGGAAAATAAACTTTCTACATTAAAATGTGTCTGTTCAATAATTTGTAAAAACATGAATTTTCAGCAACATATAATTAAAATCCTTAATACTATCAGATTTACGTTATGTACCTACTTAACCATAGTACTGTTGAATTTACTGAATTAAAATATTATTACAGACAGATTGGTCTTGAATACAGCAATACTAATTCTGATTGTTGATATCTGGGTTCAGCAGTATAATAGTTAGGTCACAAAATAAATGACGACGTCACCAGACTATGTCAACGTGGCTTCAAACGAGGACGCAGCTGCGCAGACAGTGTATGGGCTCAACGCATGCTTGTGTCAGTAGTCATGTCCAAACACTGGGATTTCCACAACATCGGCATTCGGCACAATTAAACACTCACAGATCCTAGATAGACTACGTCAGGCCAGTTGCAATGAAGAAGAGCTACGACTAGTGAGACTACTGCTTGCAGACACCAAGCTGAGAGTACGAGTCATGTCAGTGCAGTTTGTAGAGTTTGAGACACCGATCGGCTCCTCAAAGGGAGATCTATATCTCTATCTCTGGGTCTTTTCACCAATTACCTTGCTGCTGCATTTAAATCCGTGCGGCAACCCTTTGCAGTACTGTACTGGTGATTTTGCTGCACGCTGCGTCATGGGGAACATATTTTTCCAGATGCCCTTGATAAAAAGGCTACGTTTGTACAATACAACCTGCGTATCCTTGATGCTGTATAACTGTAACGGCTGGGTAGTCCTAAAGGCAGCTCTATACACACTCAATGCCTGCCACTGCAATACCTTCGCACCATCACTGGACACCGATGGCCAGACAGCATAATTTCTAATGATGCACTATGCAAGATGTGCAATATGTCGCCGCTGTCTGTAAACGTCGCCCAGCGAAGGTGGACCATATTTGGCCATGTGCTAAGGATGCCAGAAGAGACACCACCACAGAGCACATTGGAATATGCCCTACTTGGAGCCAGACAATACAACGTCAGGAGAGGTCGCTGCATATATATGCTAAGCGTGCTACGAGGTGACCTCAAGAATCAGGACTCGGTACACTCAAGTCAAGAATGGACATGAGGAAGCTAAGGATTTCAGCTGAGCACAAGACATCGTGGGCTAAAGCTAAGAAGGTCGGATTGCAGCTGTAGGATGTTCCTACAACTACAGCGGCAGAATACATTAATCATATATTCAAAATAAATCCACGGTATGAGAATTAACCATTTTACTTCAATTTTGTACTCGCGGTATTTAACTTTTTATTACAGTCTTGCCGAGCAACTACTGATCATATTGCAAATTGTCTAACAGAAAATGATTGCTGTCTTAGGAATCAACAACTTTCAATCAAATCATTTCCCAAATGTCCAGCAGAATAATTATGACCTGAATTTCAATACACATATGCAGGCAGGCTGAAAGGGTTAATACATCCATAAGCTGGATGTATGTTTCTACAAGCAAAATGGTTCAATTAATGACTTAGTAGCTGGCGGTGTGTAGGCCTAGCAGATTACTCAACAATTAAACAAAAATAATAAAAATTACTGCTAATAATTCCTTATTGACCTCCTCGAATAAGTTCATGTGACCTAATTGTTGCAGGCGCTAGGTATGTACATTCTCAGTATTTTAGATACAATATGACTGTGAGTTGTTGATACTATAGGAAGCAACAACCTTTGGGAAAGTGGTTTCAATACTGATCAGAAAACCTTTCAATATACATGATTTTATATTTCCAGGAAAGAGGTTAAATATGTTCTGAATAAATGCATTGTTCAATTGTTTTAACATCTATTTAATAACTGGAATCCTTTTTATACTGATTGATTGATCTGAAAACAGCTCGCCTTGAGCTAACATAAAATGTTGCTAAACAGCTTTAATCCATATTGCTTTCAAGATTTTTAGCAGTGTTTTAAGAAAGAGATGATGGATAATTCAAGATGGACAGAGTTGATTATTCGGTAAGAATTTTAATAAACGCTGTTTTAAATAATAAGTGTATGTACTGATATCTATTTTATATTACTGCACAATAAATATTGGTTGTGTAAATATTTTTGGTGATATGTGAATTGTTAAGACATATTTTTGTTTGTAATTAATTAAATTAAATTAATAAATCATACATGGGTAAATTAAAATTATACTGGGGAAAATGACAGTGACAACATTCACTCCAACGACTGCTAAAAAATTATATTAACCCATTGCTGCCTGCATGGGAAATAAGCAACGCAATATGTTTAGAAACATATAGTTGTTGGCTATGTCTGACATGTTGTGCTAAAAGATGATGCTAAAAATAACAGCAACAGATGTCAGTCAAATTGGGCAACATACCAAATATAGCCCACAGTGAAATAATGTTAGCAGATACAGAAAAATATAATTAGAATTTAATGTCCAATATCAGAAAAAAATCTGTCACGGAGACAACACACGATTGACATACCAAGCCCAGTCCCCACCCCTTCAAAGACTAACCATGGCCTGTATGTAGATTGTCACAGATTGAGCACTACATGCCCTCAGCCACAGCCCCATAGTCAACCAATGCTTTGGCTAATGCCAGTGACACCTTCACCCTGCCACCACCTTGCCACTTTTCATAATCTAAATTCATGCACCTTTGTTTCCAATTCGTGCTCTGGCGTGAGCTATGGGATCATGGGAAATATTTGAATATTACTTTCAAGTCTAAACTTATAATGTAAAGCAATTTTTCTCTGCTATGTGTTTCTATGGAAATGTAGCTCCAGGCCAAACACAACTTTTTCAAGCCAGTTTTCAAGAGCCAGTATGTTCATTATTGAACTGGCTCTTGAATTATCATCATAAAAATTAAAATCCTTTCTGTGTCATTTTATTCACTGGTTTGCTGTTGATTTCTACAACAGGTATGTCATAGATGTTATAATTATTGTGTAGCTTGAATTCAATACTGTGTTTGATTCATCCATATATCGTAATAGCCTCAATAACGTGGAAAATGTATAGATTTCTGCTAAAACATTCCTAACTACCATATCCTTCATTACCACATCAGTAATTGGGTTAAAATACATTTTCCTGGTAATGGCACCCGCTTTATTGGAAATTAACAACATTGCTGGTCATACATTTTGTCCTGTGTAGCTAGACAATTCAGAGCTACCATATATCCTCCATTATCATGCCCGCGATTGAACTAAATACTAAATTTATAAGATGTTGCTGTTGGCAACAACTTTATTCATCAATTACAGATAGCAACTGCTTTATTGGTCATAATTTGTGTCCTGTGCGGGATATACACCATGTCTACAATACTTTCCCCTACCATGCATGTAAATTGGTTAAATAAAAATTCTCTGAGCTGTTACAGTTCAGATTGACTACCTCGGCTGCTATTCCCTGTGTAATAATACTACTGATGCCACTACTCTGCAAAATATTACTGCTGGTACTGCTCTGCAAACTATTACTACTGCTACTGCTATACGAAATACTACTGCTGCTCTGCCAACTACTATTACTGCTACTGTTCTGAAATGCTACTGTTATAACTACGCCTGCTATCACCAACGACTATGAATTTTTCTGTCATTTTATTTATGGGCTTGCTGTTACTTTCTACCACATATTAACCCCATGTCAAGTGAGTATCCCTACCAAGCTAATCACCCCAGCCGACAAGCGCGAAAATATTCCAATGATGATTCACTAACAGACATGGCTCTAACACAGTCTTCTGATTTTCAGAAGCTGGCACGTTGATGTATACTATGTTTTTAAATAATGGGATACAAATCATGTTACGATCATGCCTACCACCCAAGTATTTTGCAAAAAAATTGTGTGGGTATTGGTTGCACTGTCTGATCTAATGGTGCTCTTTTCAATTGAGCAATCATTATCAGATCTGTTCTAATACCAGTTCTAGAATAGGAGGGATGCCACGATTTACAGGGAAATAGTCTGGTCATTCCAGCATTCGAAAGATAACATAACAGCCATATGAATCACAAACCAAGGACCAATCTGCAACGGTTGTGTCCATAACACCTGGTGGACAACATTCACCAGCTTTCCCCACTCTCCTCAATGAGCTGGAGGAGGACTCTTGCTGGCCCAAAATGCTCCCGTTAAGATGGACTGTGCATGGACACTGGCAAATCAGAGGAGGGCAGTTCAGTTCACATCTGGCTTACGACTCCTGACCTTGCAGAGGTATTACGGAGAGGACGTTGCAGAGTTTTTCAAATGCACCATCTTCCAAGATCCTCAATTTATCTTGGTGGATGGAATACGATGACACGTTTCATTGCATCTAGGAGATACACTGTTAAGAAATGGCAGATAGTGAGCAATGGTTGAGGCAAGAATTCAGGTCCAATGCCCACTATCAAGCTGCTGTGGCTCGCGATGTTTGGACATTGCAGATGCGTGTTGCAGCATTGCGTCAAACCAAACAATGGCAATGACTAATATCTTTCTCCGATGTGTAAATCCTCATTTTGGAATAAAAATGGATTGACATTCGTGGCTTTGTCGCAATCACTTTATATGTTACTCTACTAGCATTTGCCCATTCTTTTCTTATAGCCGGTGGCGATTTTCTCGTTTGCGGGTATGCATTAACCCATTCTACATCAAATTCCATATACGTAAGTGAAATATTTGCGAAGTGAATAACTATGTGCTGGCCAAGAGAAGACAGTTTTAGTAAATTTGTCTATGGAATTTAGGAAATTAAGTTTTTAGGCGGTTGTTTTGCCCTGTTTGACAAGTGAAGGCTCAATGGTCAGGAACATTCAAATGTGTGCTTAGCCAGTGTCCATGTGCAGGCCGAGAGAAGACTATATTTGACGATTTACCACTTGCCTGACTGTATGTCTGGTAAATTTTCAAAAATAATCTTCTCTTGGTATACACATGGAGATGCACCAAGACGACTTCAGATGCCCTAATGGGTCAGCTTAAAGTTTAAAGGGCTGAGTTGACACATGAAGGTTTACTCATGAACTATGAATTAATGTGAAACACAAAACCTGGACTAACACTTCACTGTGGCTCAAACCGATGTATCCATGTATTGACATTGGTCAACACACTCTGCTGGAATCTCTGAATTATAATTGTTCTATTGAATAAACATACAAGTATAAATGATTGCCTTCTACCATCTTTTGAAATATTTAGTTTTAAATAGTATTGTGCTGCAGCCGTAATAAAACATTACACTCGCATTGATGACAGACCCCTCTATACTATATGGCAATGGTACACAAATCTGTTGTTGTATTAAAGATCAACGAATTGCAAGGTTAAAATCAATTGTTTTCATATACAACAATTTGAAAAAAGCATGTTGAATTAAACATTGTTCAAAACATTTTTCGAACGTAGTTAAAATAGGTTCTAGAACTGATTGCTATTGGGACCACCACATATACACTGATAAAATGGTGTGGCTTTAAATTGATAAGATTATATTTGATAGACATATATTCGGCATTCATTAAAAGTTATAAATATGAGAAGATCCACCATATTTATTAACATCTTCACATGCTAATACTCTTGCCTCCTCCAGAAGTGTAGCGAGGCTATGCGAACTGAATGCTGGAGAAACATAAGTTATTGATATATTCATTCGATCGACTGTGCTACAAGTGTAGAGCAACAATGACAAGTTAGTCAGCATCTGCTCCCATTCTCGGTGCCAACATCTGAATAAAGGCCCAAATCAAAGAGTTGTTTTCCAATGGCGTGACCCGATCGGTCACTCAAAGGACCTTTCCAGAGTAATAACGTTACATGACGTCATAATCCGCTAAGCGGCGTGTAGGATGACGCCATAACCATTACGTCATAGATGATTCTATATGGACCGTCTTTAACTCTTAGATAGTCCGACACGTTGTAAGAATTTTATGTCTCTACTATTTAATAAACATGCCGTTGAATATTTTGAAACAAATTTGACTGGGCGCTGTTGCTGCCATAGCACCCAGTCGAATTAGTTTCGAAATATTCAGCAGCTTACCTGTATAGTTTTCTGGAAATTGATATTCAGGGAGTTAAGAGATCGTTCTGCCCCAACACGAGCGAGTTGTGGGGTGGGGGGCTTAGCTAGAGATGGGCAAGGCATAGCTAAAACTGGAGAGGTCCATTATCTGACGTAATCAAGTACGTCATATGTTAGCTGACGTCTCAAAAGAGTGACGTAACTCCATCATGAAAATCGGAAAGTCTGTGACTAAGGTACAGTACGTATTATGACTTTGATGAATTAATAATGTAATAAACATTATGCTGACTATTTTGAAACCAATCTAACTGACTGCGCCCGGTCAGACCAAGTTCATAATATTCAACAGAATGTTTATTAAAATGTAAATTCCTCAAAGAGCCAAATTCGCACAAATTTGTGACGGACTTGTGATGATTTTCGTGCCGGAGCTACGCCATTACGAGAGTGACATCAGCTAACATGTGACGAATTTGATTATGACGTCAAACGAGGACAAACAGACATTGGATAATGAAGGCCACATAGGGAAAATGTATTGTTATCGATGTTTCTGCAAGGTTTGTGTGTACATGGTGATTTTTGTGCACGAACATCCGCAGTAATCATGCCGATTGCTTATTGTACGTTTGTAGGAACGTTCAAATGGTCAATCGGCCTTAAATACATAGAGTCTGGTAGGTGTTGAGACATAAGTAGACAGAATGCTCGATAAATTGACATCTTGATTGATGAATCAGTTAGTTGGGCGTGGATGAGTGATTGATTGGAGACACATATATATTATTAAACCCAAATACGCAATGCATATTTGGCTTTGATACAGCTGTATTTCTCTAAATATAGGCCATGGGTTATTCTGTGGAATTACTGAATTGTGATTAAAGAATTACGACCGGCTTTAACCCTTTAAATCACACACGTCGTGATCAACATTATATTGCGCCGTTGCGGATATCGTGTACGTCATACCACACCTACACCCCACACACCCTTGAATAACACTATATGGCATTGACATTATTATCACCGTCACAATAGTCATCAGACGCAACATGGTCAGCGAGATATGATATTACGCAAGTCATATAAATGTTAATAAACTTTCCATGAAATTGTTATAGCCTGGCAGGCTACACTACAGCTCAGAAATAACCTTGGTTGTTTCTAAATCAGAGTAAATCGTACTGTTGAATATTTTGAAGATGATTGGATTGGACGGCATTGCTGGGATTCAAACTAATCAACAGAGCATTTCTTACATCGTGTTTACTATTATACTCACTGGCATGTTGGTATAGGCATAGTACTACAGCAATATTATAATACGCCTTTCCAGTTTAAGCTATTCTCCGTTCACCTTTAGCTAGGATTACACTTCGCTGAGTTGGGATTGATCCATCCCCGAATGCCCTGACTATCAATTTGCTGAAAATTGTACAGGTAAGTTGTTAAATACTTTGTAACTAATTTGCCTGGGTGCTGTTGCTGCCTATGGCAGTAACAGCACCCAGTCAAATTAGTTACAAAATATTCAACACGATATTTATTAAATAGTAAAGGCATACAATTCGTACAACAACGCATAGTCCGTCTTCAATTATGCACTTACATCCTTATCTACGCCATTTTTTACGTCATAATGACGTCATCGATTGTGATGTCATTCTACACGTCACGTAATTGATGATGACGTTATACGAAGGATGGATACAATAGAAAGGTTGATTGTTGTGGAAATATTTGACTTTTATCTCTCAGAAAAGCTTCTCAGAATATTTAATTGAAATACGTTTCGGCGAGAAACAGCGAACACCTACCCACATCAACCCACCCCTGATATTACCTCAGATCTTGACACCGCCGCTAAAATTTCTTGTCCGCGTTGATGGTGTGATGTAGACGAGGTCAATGCATGAATCTGATCTGTCGGTATGTGACCTCATAATCTATTACGTCACATGTAGGATGACGTCACGATCATAATTGACAGAAATACTCCGCCATGAACATGAAATAGTCCTTCAGTTCTACCAGTTTTATGATTTTACCATTTAATCAACATTTTGTTGAATATTTTGAAAATGATTTGACTGGGCGCTGGTCAAATTAGTTTCAAAATATTCAGCATGTTAGCTGTATAATTATGTTTCGAATTTGAATACTGTGAATTCAGGATTAAAATTATATATATATATATAAGCTAGTAATGGGTGGGGCAAAGTTAAAAGTATATTCATCCATTCTTTCTGCGCATACGTCACATGCCATACGCCACAGGATAAACATCACTGGGCGCATTCTGAATCATGTACGTATCATGATGGATAAACCCTGATGTTGTCTAAATCTTGTGTTACGATATGTCATTTGATTCCAAATTCGGTAGATCCCTGAAGAGGATGGGTGTGGGTCGTATTTGACTTATTTGTTGATCTGTTTTATCTATTTTCCTTTCTGCTCACATGATTTATCTGATAGTATTGATCCCATTTCGCTTCAAATATTAGCACAATCTTTTCTATATTCGGTTTTGATTCGAAAAACGAAAGGTCGAAGGATGGCAATCTCCGATTTCTCATGCTAATACATGTTTTGGATGCGGTCGGTTGGAATGAGAACTAAGTCTTTGTAGACCATTCATATCAAAATGCGATTATTTCAGTGGGCAGAATGAGATAGATGAATGGTAATTCAAAATGATGTGGTTTGCGCATGAGATACGAGCCATTAAGGAGAGTTGTGGTATTTTTCAGACCAAGGTGACATTAAGCATCTATTATCGTGACAGAAAATGGAAATAGAAGAAGTGCGATCGGCGATCATGCGGGACACTAGATTACCCGTCCGCAAAGTGGGTCGCGTTATTTTTGCTAGTGAGAGTTCCAGGTATATGTGGGTGTAGAGCAGTCTGGTGGCAGGAAAGAGAACATTTACTCTGCTGGATTTTAGTCAGACACGAATGACGACGAATACCAGCAACGAGTCAGGATCAACGAATACCGTGATTGAAAACATGGACCAACCATTCATTTCTGAACTTACCACATAAAGCTGGATGCAAATGAGCCACACACGACATTTGCCTAATTTTATCGCATTGCTTATACATGCGACTGGAATGGATGGGCCACGCGTGATAGCGAGACTTACTATCTAGGCATATTCTGGATATAATCCATACTATGCCTAGTACCTATCCTTGTAACACAGGTTACTGGGCCGGTACAGGTCGGTATTGAACAAGTACTAGCCCAGTAACCCGTGTTGTCAGGGTAAACGTGCAATTGTTTCATACGAACCAAAAGATTATTGCATAGAATTCCGTGTTAACCAGAATGATGCTTACCAAATATGTAGTCCTCCGATAGAGGGACGCCTATAAAGCCACGATTAGTCATTACGATCGCCTAACAAACGCCTTAATGCTCATTAGTAGCGGATAAACGATACGGCTAGACACTAACTCCAACTTGAGTAAATATATACCTTTTGCCAATTGAAGTGTTCGCGTGGATGATGACTTCCCGCCGTGTCATATCGATCTACAGTCTTGGGGTAAATTGCTCTCAGAAGTGCAGTCCCTGTGATTATTGAGTTTATACAGCGATTTCGATGCGTGTTTCCAACCAAGCCTTTGTTTTAGGACAATGCCTTGTATATGTTGGAATACTTATCGATGTGTAGTCGTCAATTGAAGATAACATACGTGAATAACATCAGATTGGGTGTGGAATTGTTCGATACCAACCTGTATGTTTCTCATAAATAAGTATTTAACATATTTAATAAAATTCAATAGACATTGGCGTCCGCAGAAAAATCTCCAGAGAAGGGCTACCATGTGTGTCTGGAGGAAGAGCCGGGGGTGGGGGTTCTGAAATCTAGACATGTCCTGAGACAACCTCCCGTATATCTGAATGTAAATATAAAGAAAATAGATCCTCTCGTTGCTGTACAATTGGCTCCGTATCTACGTAAAGTGAATGCAAATTGTTGTATCGAGATACTTGCCCACACAACCCATCCCCCACCCCCAAGTTGTAGACGCCATGTCAATACAATAATGATATTGTTAATATTGACAATACCCATCGCTATTTTTAATATCGTCGATGCATTATTGCTATATATTGTGCGGTGGGAGTGTGTTGGTGTAGAATGGGTGTGTGTTTGGGCGGGATGGGAGGGGGGGGGGGTGGCTAGACTGAAACAATATGATTTTAGTAATTTCTTAATGACACAATCTATTTTTCTATTCGTCATATAGTTGGTATTTATACAATGCAACCTGCGTATCCTTGATGCTGTATAACTGTAACAGCTGGGCAGCTCCAAAGGCAGCTCTAGACAAACTCGATGCCTGCTACCGCAAACACCTACGCACCATCACTGGACACCGATGGCTAAACAGCATATTTAACAGAGATGCACTATACAAGATGTGTAATACGTCGCCGCTGTCTGTAAAAGTATCCCAGCAAAGATGGTCCATGCATGTTTGGTCATGTGATAAGAATGCCAGAAGAGACACCAGCACAGAGAGCCTTGGAATTCGCCCTTATCGGGGCCAACAAATACAGAGCCAGGAGATGACGTTATTGCATACATCTGGTAAGCATGCTACGAGGTGACATCAAGAAAGCAGGACTCGGTACACTCAAGTCAAGAATGGACCTGAGGAAGCTAAGGATTTCGGCTGAGGACAAGACACAGTGGGCAAACGCGAAGAAGGACTGATTGCAGCTGTGGGATGTTTCTACTACTACAGCCGCAAAATACAGTAAGCATACATATAGTTGATATATAGTTAAGACAGTCGCAGTATCTAAGACCTCCTCTATGTACACATATACACGTACAAATTTCAGTTTCAAAATATGATTGTACTAATTTTTTTTATTGTTTAATTTCTTTTATTAAAAAATCAATTCTCATCAGCTTGCCACCATACGCATTGCTATACACTCCACTTGAATGACGCCTAAAGGTGCTTGGTGATATGGAATTCATTGTCAGAGATTAGAAATACGATTTTAACGGTTTCAGTTGTACAATTTATTTAACAGTTTTTTCCAAATTAGCTCTATCTTACACGATGTAAATACCTTATAAAATGCAAATATCGGTTATTGGGCGTACTTTGATGTTCAAAACGTTACCCTCGCGCCGTTAGTCCTAGAGGGTATAGACGTATAAATTGCTACCTTTGCCCCAACCATTTCTATCTAACATCCGCCCACTTTGCACGTGTGTTGGAATCAATTTATAAACATTGATTCCTGAATTTCCCGAACCCCAATTTCAAGATAACTACGCAGCAAAACTGTTGAATAGTTCAAAACTAATTTGGCGGTGAGATGCTGCTGCACATGTCAGCAACAGCTTCCAGTTAAATTAGTTTCAAATTAATCAACATTTTCTTTATTAAACTGTAAAATTATCAAAGACATACAATTCGTAAATTTGACGGACTTTTCGAGCTTCATAACGGAGTTATACTACAGAATTTTGATTGTGACGTCAGCCTACATGTGTCATAATTGATTATGACAGATACGTAAGTGGCAGATCGGATCCTCTTATTGCAAGGTAACTCTCCACGTCGTGTGTTAAATATGTCAAATAATAAATAGCTGTTGGGACCGGATACAGGTGTTCCAAATAACAAGTGTGGCCTCATGACATATTTTATTTCCTTAAGAAAAATTAAAGAGAATTCGACTCAACAATGGAGGAATCCAGTTTTAGCTATAGTCCGCCCATCTCTGGCTAAGCTCCACCCAGGCGTTGCCTGTGTTGGAATCGATCGATCGAAATGGAAATTTCAATTTTTTAAAATTAATTTCCAGAAAACTATGGAGGTCAAATGTTGAATATTTTGAGATTTATTTGACTGAGTAGCTGATTACGACGTCATATGATTGATGGATGAATAGCAATCGTCCATTCTTCTCCACCTGCGCTGCTCGGCGCTATTCCATCTGGCGACGATGTCCTTTACGTATTATGCATACTGTTACAGTAGGAACGTATACCGAATATTAACACAAATCAAATTGAATATTAGTAATTCTGTTGCAGAACATAGCATTTGGGCCTGCCCACTCGCGACTACACAGATGCCTCAACCGGCATTAGTTTCTCAGTCAATCGTGTGTGTTTTAATTGAACGAGCAAATATGGCTTAATTGCTGCAACCATAAAGAAAAAAGTCACTGGATCTTAGAACGGTATGGGCTAATGTCATGTAACACATACACCAATACATATCCCTATGTTTCAATTCTTGAACTGGTTATACTGATATTAACACAGAATCATATTTTGCAATAATGGGTGTGATGTGACAATGCGAGAATGGGCAGGTGTTGACACATTGTGGACCGGGAACAGTGGCCTCTGTCTTGACGTACCAATTAGGATTATCCTTAGTGACCACACATCGTCTCTCACACGTCGGACTGCTCGACATTTCTGAATCTGCAATAGAGCGAACGATTACTAGCTATGCCTGCTCACTTCAAGCTAAACTCTGCTCACTTCCTGTACCTGTTGGAGTCAATTTGAAACCTTGAGATCTTTATTCACAGAATCTAAATTTAAAGATACATTTTTAGGTAAGCGGTTGGATGGATTAAAACTAACTTGGCTGGGAGGTGTTACTGCATATAACAGAAAGGGCTCTCGGTAAAATTAGTTTCAAATTAGTCAACCGAATGTTTATTAAATTGTAAATATATCAAAGATACACACATTTAGACACTTTCATGATGGATTATACGGACCACATCTTGATTTTCAGTATTTGATAGTGACGTCATATACTTCATTGAAAGAGCTGAAGCACCCAGTTGATGGTTTAGTTAATTGACAATCGATCACATCGCAATTGTTAGTGTGGAATAGAATGGCAAAGGTACTTTTCTTAAAATAATAATTAAACCGGAACCATATGGCGAAAGATGGATTGAGCAATTAGTTATTTGGAACATCAAGGCCCAAGGGGATATATGTATCCTTTCTTTGAGTGTGGAGATGTTTCGGAGAGAATTATATGTCTTTGAAGGAACTCTTCCGATATGTCACTCACTTCACCTTATCCAGCCATCATCTGACCACGTATGGCGTCGTAATCAGCTCAGCGCATTGGCGTCACATCATTACGTCACAAAGGGTTCCATATAGACCGTCATCAAATCTCAAATGGTCCGACACGTTGTATGAATTGTATGTCTTTGTAATTCTTTGCTATTTAATGAACATGCCGTTGGCTTAGGCAGCAACAACACCCAGTCAAATTAATTTCAAAATATTCAACAGCTTACCTGTGTGATTTTTTAAAAATTGATGGTCATGGTGTTTAGAGTTCGGTCAATCCCGATACAAGCGAGATGTGGTTGGAGCTTAGCTGGAGATGGCGGGGCATAGCTAACACCGGACATGTCCATTCTTTGATGTCATATTTAAATACGTCACATGTTAGGTAACGTCACAATCAAAACTACGTAGGTCCATCGCGGAAGCGGCTGAATTGCATATCTTTAATACATTTACAGTTTAATAAACATTGTGTTGAACATTTTGAAACAAATTTGATTGTGAGCTGATGGAGCCGGAGGCAGTAAATTAATTTCAAAATATTCAACAGTTTACCAGTCCGGTATACTTATCTGGAAATTGCTAGTCTGCGCGTTTATGGTTCGAAGAGTGAAAATCAATTCAGAACGCCTATAAATTAGGCAGAGAATCCCTCTGTTATACCACGCGTAAGAGGTAATGGTACACGTGCACTGAACCAATGATTGCAGGACATGGGTAGATGCGCATGTCTCTGCGTGTGACATAGAGTCCATTGAACTGGTACGCAATCATCATATTTTAAACGGGATGAAATT
This sequence comes from Chaetoderma sp. LZ-2023a, assembly GCA_034401795.1. NCBI lineage: Eukaryota > Metazoa > Mollusca > Caudofoveata > Chaetodermatida > Chaetodermatidae > Chaetoderma > Chaetoderma sp. LZ-2023a. The sequence continues at coordinate 111,296,247 of CM067369.1, read as the reverse complement.
TGTCTTCGAAATTCTTGCTGTTGCAAAATTTCCCATTCATGCGCAACGGTGGTTTACCTAGCGAGAGAATATACATCAAATTAAACCGACGATACAGCACAATTCTGCAATCTCTGATTGCTATTGTTTCTTAAATAAAGTACCAACATAGATCTAAGGCCATTTCTATTTGAGGATTTCTATGTGCCAGTATATATGTCTCCGGTTTCCATAGACTTCATAAACAATCCGAGTTTATTGAATCGAGGATGTAGTTCTACTTGGATATGCTGACAATTTTAATTATAGTTACAAGTAAATAAGTTAAATCCCTTTATGATAACTTAACACACTAAAATGACCAATAATTCTTAAAATCAGAGTAACATAACTGTGGCAAGACACGCACATTTTACACATACAACACGTGGACGCTGACAGAAAAATATGTAGCATGTGCATTGACTGTTCATGCGACTATGTGCTTATTGCGAAGCTGACTAGCATCGTAGCGTAGTTCATCTATGGTAACCATGCTAGGCATGAATGTTCTAACTGTTGTCGCTATACGCCGATTAGTAAACACATTACATCTTTGCATGTCAAGTTACTGACGATGAATACGTAAGCATAATATATTTAAGGTCCATATACCATATCCTTATGTACTACGGGAATTAGCCGTGCAACATTAAGATAGTCATATTTCTGGAGTGAATATATTAAGCTTATTTAGTCACCATTGTGGTGTGGCCTATCAGATAATTGATTCATGTATGTGCTAGTATTTGGCCATGCCCTTGCTTCCCTGATGACACCAATGTCTTGTATCCTGCATGTCAAAAGTGAGATTAGCGGCCTAAGCAAACACCAACAAGACCACATAATTATATTCAACACCGATTTTGTTGGCTGATATTTTGTCTTTTTGTGAATAAGGTTGACTCACCCAACCCTATTGACAAGAGACACCAAATGCAGTGTACTCAAGTGAATTGGAACATCAGTCGTAGTAGGAGTTGTCAAGGATAATAAAAGCAAAACAGAAGACACTACAGCTCCTCATCTATCAGAGGGGCCAAAGCAAAGACCACATCAAATTATGTTGAGAACGCAATGGCATACTGCAACAGACCAGTAAACGCCCGAAAGAAAATGCTACCCTACAAGGAGAATCCTTGACAAATAACAACACAGCCACAGATGATTGTAACAAGATGATTCGTGCAGTTAGGTCTACCACCATCGTTGTCTGCGTATAACACCTCGGACAACTTCGTTGCGAAAAACAAGGGAATGACAGATGCCATCAGAGTTTGGGTGAACAGTTTTAAAATGGATCTGTTAATTGTTGGTTCACCCAAACTATGATGGCATCTGTCATTCTCTTGTTTTTCGCAACGAAGTTGTCCGAGGTGTTATACGCAGACAACGATGGTGGTAGCTTCCAGCTAGTTTATTGATAACGTTAGGGATAATGAACTTGTAAAATACGTTTCCGGATAAAAAGGACATATAGCTTTCATGTAACTGATGGATTGTTAGATTGTACAAGTTCACAATAGTGGTCTGGTCATGCAGCTGCAACCCTTCGTTTCTCGTTTTTGGCCACTGTTTCTTTCTTTCAGACCCCTTAGCTCTCGCATGTTCGATAGGGTTTTTTGGTCAACAGCATGGATGGTAGCTGAATGCAGAGGTATATATATATATATATACGTTTCTCGTTTCTAGTATATAGTCAATGCTACATGTACAATGTCTACCTTATTTTCTCACGTGGATTCATCTGAGTATTTGATTACATTTCATTAATGTATATATTGGTACCACATTTAAAATCGGTTAAGCACTGAATCGCGTGCTCAAACGACGCTCCTGAAGATGCTATAGGCGAGATTAAGAATGTAATTTAGCCAGTTACGTTGTACATCATTCTCTTTCGACTATGACTGAACTAGTGCTGCATTTGACTGTTGGTAGAACGAGAACTGTTGTACGGTGTATATGGGTACTGATTAAAGCTGTAGCTGCCATATATCGCAACAATGTTTAACACGATATATCTACATGAAATATACTCCAATCCACTTTCTCTGTCAGTACATAACGATACACAGCGGACATACAATTACTGTGCTCAAATAATCAATTCTTCAGTCCTGAAAAATGGTTTTCTTTTAAAATAACAATTGCATATGCACTCACATAACACTCAAATACACAGTTCTGACCACCGGGGACGATGTTTGCTGTTGTGTGTTGAAAAGGAATGCTGGTTGTGAATTTGTACGAAAGTGACCTTCACGAGTAGCGGAAGGGATTTGGACAGTTACATTATGTGTTAATATTTTTATCACGGTGTACGTAGTTGAAACACCAGCTTGCGTGTTTCAATATGATTCGCTGTGAGAGAGGAAGTGATAAAATACAAGATACGAAATCGGCATTGGAGATTTAATCTCCCAAATTTCCTCTTGCCAATTCATTGCTGTAAGCATAGTGTTTCCTTTGGTGCTTCCGCTGATTCATGTGTGCAACCTATAGATTCTGTATCAATAATGCATTGTAAATATTAAACAATGGATGAATATACTTTCAGCTATGCTCCGCCAATCTCTGCCTCAGCTCCAGCAACTGTTTGCTCATGGTAGAATAGACCGAACCCTGAACTCCCTGCATCACAATTCCAGAAAACTATACAAGTAATATGTTGAATATTTTGAAACCAAATTAACTGCATGATGTTGCTGCCTAGAGAATGGTTACGCCGTACATACATATAATTCGCACACATGCTAGACTATTAAGATGTCCCGACACATTTAGTTGCGCGATTGATGATGTATTTTAATTGTCATTTCAACCTGCGACGTATTTGATTATGGCGTCCTATACTTTACTGACAGAGCGATTCCCTGCCAAATTTCAAAGACGATTGGAAGGGCAAAACGGAAAACAAGAAAATAAAGCGCAATATGCAATATTTTCATATTAATCATTTCTGAAAATTGGATTAAATGCCTTTAGGAACATATCCCTCATAGTGGAATAATTGTACCATGATGGTTGCCCCACTATAGCATGTATTTGTGCATAGACATGGGATCGGTTGAAGAAGTTGAAAGTAATATGAGTAGACACTGTTGTTGTCACCAAATTGAATTGGTTTCAACATGTATGATTACTTATTCTACGACTCTAGTAGTAGAAACATCATACAGCTGCAATCAGTTCTTCTTCATTTTTGCCCACTGTGTCTTGTCCTCAGCCGTAATTCTTAGGTTCCTCAGGTCGATTCTTGACCTGAGTGTACAGAGTCCTGCTTTCTTGTGGTTCCCTCGTAGCACGCTTACCAGATGTATGCAATGTTGTCTTCTCCTGGCTCTGTATTTACTGGGTCTGAATATGGTGAATCCAAGGCTCTCTGTGCTGGTGTCTCTTCTGGCACCCTTAGCACATGGTCAAAGATGGACCATCTTTGCTGGGAGACTTTTACAGACAGCGGCGACATATTACACATCTTGTATTGTGCATCGATGGTAATTATGCTGTCTGACCATCGGTGTCGAGTTTTTCTGGAGCTGCCTGTGGAGCTACCCAGCTGTTACAGTTATACAGCATCAAGGATACACCGGTTGCATTATATAGATGTAGCCTTTTTATCAAGGGAATCTTTGATCTAGGAATCCATAGCTTCCAGAAGGACTGGAAAGATATGTTCCCCATGACGCAGCGTGCAGCAATGGCAGCAGTACTGCAAAGCAGTGAGCCCAGGATTTTAACGCCGCCACGAAGAGGATCGTTAGTTTCTTTAGTTTCATGCTTTGTAGATAGGTATATGTGGGTGAACTCTATTTTGGATTCATTCATAAAGAGATTCTCGATTTTTAGTTTACTTGCAGCTATTTGGAAACGTTCATCAATGGGTTTCTTTTCCTCATCATCTGCATATTCCATCTCTGGCGGCATACCCAGTATTGACACCGGATGGTTTGGTCTCGTGGAACTTTCCCGTACGGACTTCAATGCAGCAGCACGGTAGCAGGTGAAAAGCCCCGGAGATAGCCCATCTCCATGTGGGGAGCCGATTGATGTCTCAAACGCTACATACTTCACTGACTTGACTCGTACTCTTAGCTTGGTGTCTGCAAGCAGTAGTCCCACTCGTCGTAGCTCATCTGCATTGCAACTGGCATGGCGTAGTATATCTAGGATCGTTCAGCGTGTAATTGTGTCGAAGACTCGTGACATATCAATGCCCATTTTGTGGAAATCCCAGTGTTTGGACATGACTACTGACACAAGCATGCGTTGATCCCAGACACGATCTGCGCAGATGCGTCCACGTTTGAAGTCATTTTGACATGATCCATTGAAGTCATCGATCTTGTCTCGGATGATTTTAACATAGTCAACATAAAATTGCGCGTGTGCGTGCGTGCGTGCGTGCGTGCGTGCGTGCGGCGCGCGCGTGTATGCGTACGTGAGTGCGTACGTGCGTGCGCCCGTGTGCGTGCGTACGTGGATGCGTGCATGCGTGCGTACGCCCTTACGTACGCGAGTGTGCGCGCGTGCGTACGTGTGTGCATGTGCGTGCGTGCGTGCGTGCGTGCGTGTGTGGTCCATATATTAGAATTGGTTAATGATGTAATCCATATGCTAGTCATGAAATGACATTGAAAAATATCGTACCAGGACTTCCTGGTGACTGAACGGAAAAGTGAGGAAAGGTTTATTGAACATAAGCAATGCGATATCAACTGATTGATATGTAACCGTGAATTACACACCTTGTCATAGCACAAACTCAAGGCTTGATATCTACAATAGACACGCTAGTTGTATGTGGGCATTTGCAGATTGCGTTTCTGTTTGTCTGATTGTCGGCATCAACTCATAGTTGAACTAAATTCTCAGCATGGCTTCACCTTATTGGGACAAAACTCGAAAATATGTTTCCTTATATAAAGGCCATGACGCACAGGATGTTGAGGTCATGAGGTTAAATTTCAAAGGGACTGTGACCTTGGTATAAAACTCTACGTTTTACAGTTAACTATTGCGTTTAGCTCATCATATCGTTTATCTCGACATGGCATCACGCTATTTGGCTTAACCTGTACGTCTACTTTTTTCAAATGGACTGAGAATAATAACATTGAGGTCACGAGGTCAATGTTCAAGGTCACTGCGACCTTCGTATTAAGATCTATTTTTATGGCTAAGATTGTGGTTTAGCTCCACATATTATCTAATATCTCGGCATGGATTCACCGTCTTGGTACTAAACGTGGACACATGTTTACATATATGAACCATACGCGCATTGATATTGCGGTCAAAGGTTAAGGCCATTGTGACCTTTGTATAATGCTCTGTTGTTTCTGGTTATGTTTTTGGGTTTGTTCAACATATCGTTTTTAGCTAAGGATTGGTTCAACCTATTGTGACTAAAATTGGACACATGGTTACAAATATCACCCAGTTGCAGTACTATTCTGTTGAGGTCATGAGGTCAAAGGTCAAGTTCATTGTGACCTTAATCGAAAACTATATTTTTGTTTGTTAAATTTGTATTTTAGCTCAACATATTGCCTTATCGCTTAGAATTAGCTATATGAAGTACAATGATACTGAGGTCAGAGGTCAAGGTAATTTTAACATGTGTATAAAATGCAGAGTTTAACAGTTTGTTTCTGATTTTGGTAATTTTGCCTTAATTTCAGAATTGGCCAAATTATTTGAACTAAACATCGTCATACAGTTACCTCAACCAGAAGGAAGAGCACAGCCATCCAGACCTTTGAGATCAAGGCCATTTTGCAGCTTTTGCCACACATACAAGCGAAAGTCATTCCCATCTTTGCTGAGCATCCAGCCGATGTTGTCACAACAGGGACAATTCTTGTCGTTTCGAATTGTCCAGCCATCCTCAGAAACGATGATAGATCTAGTTGTGATATGTTGCCACATTTATCAACACCTGTGTCATGAATATGCTTCATGTGCGGCTTAAACGCGGATCGAGTTGGTGGTTGCATTTTCCTGTGTGCATATCTGAACTTAGACACTAATGACCTCTCCATTCTGGTATGCTAATATATTTGTCTGCGCTAGACCCGCACGCTGCCTTTTGTAGACTTATTACTTTATTCACTATTTCGTTCCGTATTTGTTTCTCCCGTGAATATCTAAGCTCCACCCAACACGACGTCCGTGTTGAAATCGATCGACCTCTGAACTCCCTGACTATCTTTTTCCAGAAAACTATACATGTAAGCTGTTGAATATTTTGAAACTAATCTGACTGGGTCCTGTTGCTGCAAATGGCAGCAACATCACCCAGTCAAATTAGTTTCAAAATATTCACTAGCATGTTTATTAAATAGTAGAAACATACAATTCGTACAAGGTGTCGGACTAATAAGAGTGATGGACGGGCCAAATAGAATGATTTATGACGTAATGATTATGACGTCATCCAACACGTCACTTAGCTGATTATGACGCCATATGACGTCATATGCTGGATGGATCCTCTGAAAAGGTGAATTAAAGCATCAATTTCTAGATATGTTCAGTCTAAGCTACATGTGCTGGAATCGATGTGAAATTTTAAACATGAATTCTGAAGATCTCAATTTCAAGTAAGAATACGTGTAGGCTGTTGAATATTTTGAAACTAATCGGACTTGAGGAAGCATGAGCTCCCAGATAATTTAGTTACGAAATATTCAAAACAACGCTTATTAAATTATAAATTAATCAAATACATAGAATTCGGACATTTTCGTGATGGACATTACTGTGATTGTAACGCCAGCTAAAATGGTATGCATCTGATTATGACGTCAGATACCCGAGAGACAGATTGGATTTCTCTATGCCTAGATGATGTATAATGTAATGCCACATGTGACGGAAGTGCGCATGCGCTGAAACACGACACTGTGTCACAAGTCTCCAAATACGGACACAACTTTCCACAGCGATAAAATGTGTTGTCCAGCAAATTCCGATGGCAAAAAAACATGTCGTAAAACAAGTCAGCCATTTTTGGAACTCACGCTCTAGCGGAATTAGCCCTCCATATTTCAGAGGGACATAGAAACTAAATCTTTTCTAAATAGTCTAAGGCACGCAGATCAACAAGAAAAAAAGGTAGGAACATAATGGTCACGGATTTCATGAAAATGACACGACTATTTACCGTCAAGTAATTACCAAACACGTTTTATGGGTGATACCGGTGGATTCATGCATGCTTTTTGTATTGAGTTATCTGGTATAAGGCCCTCCAAGAATAAAATTGAAATACATCGTCCGTTGTTAGGCGCCTCTTCAAATTCGATTTGTTTGATGCAAATCTGTTTTGGCGGTCATAGTTTTGAGACAATTAGTACGACGTCGACCAGAGAAATTAGTGTTGTATTCCCTAACTACATTGGTCGTTGCTTCTGTCACGCCTAATACCGCATCAATGTTGCAATATCAAACTAGTATGTATTGAACAATTTGTATCCTTTGCTTGCATCTCCTGGAGGGGTAGCGTAAGGCGACAGCTCTAATTACACACACACACACACACACACACACACACACACACACACACACACACACACACACACACACGCACACGCACACGCACACGCACACGCACACGCAAACGCACACGCACACGCACACGCACACGCACACGCACACGCACACGCACAACACACCCACAGTATGTCATCTCTCTCACGACTGGCATGTTTCTAGGTATCACTTTATGTGATCATAAAGTAAGTTTCGCTTAACAGAATCATCATTCATTGTCCAGATTGTATGCAGCATAGTGCAACAAAAAAAATAATTATATCAGTAACAGTTACAGCATGATTTATGCCGACGTGTTCTACATAATAGGTCATATTAGTGAATAAAGTAATATGATACTCCCTCTCTCCCTCTCTCTCCCTCCCTCCCTCCCTCCCCTCTCTCGCTCTCTCTCTCTCTCTCCCTCTCTCCTCTCTTTCTCTCCCCCTCTCTCCTCTCTCTCTCTCTCTCTCTCTCTCTCTCTCTCTCTCGCTCGCTCGCTCTCTCTCTCTCTATGTGGATAGGTGTCCACGTCTCTCTCTCTCTCACTCACTCCTGCTATATTTCTCTATCTCTCTCTCTCTCTCTCTCTCTCTCTCTCTTCCTCGTGTGCACACTCGCACACATACGCACGCACACAGGCATGCAGAGACACACGCACGCACGCACTAAACGTGTTCTAAACGTGTGTGGATACCGAAGTGAACTACCCACTAGTATGCCGCTGCTTGCGATTACAAATGTCCGATAGGAGCATTGATTTGATGACATCGCGCAACGTTACAAACATTGCCTTTAAGTAATGTCTCCTATATTAGTAAAAAGACGTCACAAACATTTCACCGAACTCTATGTTTAAATACGCTGTCAATACAATGAAATTGGCTCAGGAGTGATAGATGCTTTGTTATCATCTACTTGAGGTCGATGCCCGCCAATATGATCGACGTTTGTGGCCACCATCCACTCTTATAAGGATGTCCAGCTCTGGCTAGATTAACGTGCGCATTGAACCGCAGTCATGTCTCCCCATGCAAAGGCTTAGCCTATTCACATCAGCATGAGTTGGCGCACAGAGTGCAAAATATAGAGACAATATTCGGCTGCATAGTCTGCAAGAAACCTAACAGAAGATTGCCGCACCGCAGAGAACCAGCAGCTTACATTCGCATAACTTTCAATAATTCAGCAGATAGCACGAACATGTGATTAATAGTGGGTCTTCGGAAGATGGCTGTTGTACGGGTTAAGACATTAGATAAGGGAGATCCAACCTCCGAATGCCGCAGCAGAGGCTTCAGTAATATATGGGTATCAACCCGAGCCGGAATGCATGGCGGTATTTATTAAAAGCATTTATTACGCAAGATGTGGACAGTCAAATTGTTTGGTTCCTACGGTGTTGACAAGAGAGGGCGGTGGTCGACAATGACCTTGGCAGCACTAACGAGTGATGCCGTAGTTAAATTTAATCAGCTGTGCAGAAAATATAGATAGATATACATCTGTCTGCTACACAATGCTCCAATACGCACGGGAAAAAAGAAGAATGCACGGAATTTACTAGACGAAGTTAAGCAACGTGAAAATCAAATGTATAAATGACTACATCTTTTTAGTGACTCCCGTGAATTAGCAGATTAAACCTCCTTATAGAACATATATAGAACATATATGTTCTTCAATGCATTTATGGTGCATCGTGAACATTGAATGGTCCGCCAAGTGGGCGAATTGTATGTCTTTACTATTTAATAAACAGTCTGTTGAATATTTTGACGGTAATCTGGCGGGGCCCTATTGCTGGCATAGGCAACATCAGCACCCAGCCAAATTACTCTCAAAATAACAAACAGTTTTCTGTATAGTTACATTATTATTATGATTCTGGGAATACATAGTTCGACTGATCCCAACACGAGCAAATCGTAGCATGGACGGAGCTTAGCTAGAAATGGGCGGGGCAGCTATGAACTGTCCCCTCTATTACATGCATGTGGCATTCTTCCAGTTTATCTGTCATGTGCTGATTTACGCTCGGAATACAGACAATACTGATTTATCGCCAGACGAGTAAATTGGAAGAACATATAAAGGAACTGCCGCAGCAGATATGGACAATAATATCTCACCAATGATTGATAAATTCCTAAACCATGGCCAATAAACGAGACTATGTTCGCGAATCTGGGAGAGATTAATATTATCTGTAATTTGCCGCGGTAGCTTTGAACTCTAAGCGGCACAACGATGGGTCAATTCGTCATTTCGATACTGGCACTAATGAATAGAGTTGAACTTTAGCCAAAGTACTCGGCGTACAAGTTGTCACTGGCTTGTAGACTACAAGCCCTGATCGGCAATACGGAAGAATTAGGCAGAATGAATGACGCAAACATACGGCACCAGTGACGGGGCTAGCACAAGACGGATTATACTGTCCTCGTCCACATAAATCCTGGCTAGATGCTCAGCATCTCTCTCCAAATTTCTGTCTGAGTTTCCTAACAATTCCTAAAATAGACCATTGCCAGAAAACATTGAAGTAGTGAAGTTCAATACGGTGGCCCGTATAGATGAGCGATGCTTGATGAATCAGGCGCTGTGCCAAAGTTCGGGTCAGATTGACAAACTACGCCGTGTTCACTCGTACATTTGTGACGTTTTTCGAACGCAAAAGATGCTGATTAAAGTCGTGTGATAGATCGGAAATTGACCAATTTATCACCTTATACTATTCCTAGCAGAATAGGCTCTATTTCTCAATACATTCACTACCACCAACCAGGTACAACCCATGAACTCGGCATGTGTAAGCTGAGCCGGATTAAGCATCGTTGTGATCCAGGGCTAAGCAATTGTGGGGCCCATTACCAGGTAGGTCAATGGCAACTACTACTACTACTACTACTACTACTACTACTACTACTACTACTACTACTACTACTACTACTACTAGTATGTGTCCAAATGCTGTTGAATATTTTGCAACTAATTTGACTGAAAACTTCTGCTGCCTAATTTAGCTTCCAGTCCAATTATTTTCAAAATAGTCAGCAGCATTTTGTTACATACTTAGCGAATTTATCATATTTGCGTAGTAGTATATTATGAATATAAAAGTGAGATACTGGAATTACAGGTTCAAATGGGTAAAGGGCAATAATTGTATTTGATTTTGGCCCCTTATTTTTACGGGGCCCGGGTGCGGTAGCCTCATTAGCCATTGCCTTAATCCGGTTCTGTGCGTAAGATGCTATATACTTTTACATAACAGTGAGTTGGCGTTCATTTCGCTCATATCTTGGATTTATAATTCCTATTCCGTGTGCGATTGGAGCCGATCTCACAAAAATAACTCAGACAACAACAGTACATACTTCCGGCAAATTTTACAATGCTTGGATCCGGTCTGTCATACAAGAATATGACGCTGTACTCATAATAGCGTCATACGTATGGTGACGTCACATAAATAGAGCGAAGTATCTAGCTCCGCCATGAACATTGAAATGCATGTGAACTGCATTGAATTATATGTCTTTACTATGTGAAAAACCCAGTCTGTTGAATAAGTTACAACTGAAAGGGCTGGAAACTGTTTCTACATCAACATCATCCAGTAAAATTAGGTTTATGGTATTCACAATCACTCGCTTACCTGCATATGCTTACTGTATTCTGCGGCTGTGGTGGATGGCACATCCTAGAGCTGCAATCAGTCCTTCTTCGCTTTTGCCCACTGTGTCTTGTCCTCAGCCGAAATCATTAGCTTCCTCAGGTCCATTCTTGACTTGAGTGTGCCGAGTCTTGCGTTCTTGAGGTCACCTCGTAGCACGCTTAGCAGATTTATGCAATGCCGTCCTCTCATAGTTTTGTATTTGCTGGCTCCGAGTAGGGAGAATTCCAAGGATCTCAGTGCTGGTGTCTCTTCTGGCATCCTTAGCACATGGCCAAACATGGATCATCTTTGCTGGGCGACTTTTACAGACAGCAGCGACGTATTACAAATCTTGTATAGTGCACTTATATATGCTGTCTGGCGGTGCGTGGGTATTTGCAGTGGCGGGCATCAAGTTTGTCTAGAGCTGCATTTGGAGCTGCCCAGCTGTTACAGTTATACAGCATCACAGATACGCAGGTTGCATTGTAAGAAACGTAGCCTTTTATTCAAGGGCTTCTTTGATCTACGAATCCATAGCCTCCATAAGGACTGAAAAGCCATGTTCCCCATGACGCAGCGTGCAGAAATGTCAGCAGTACTGTAGAGCAGTGAGCCCAAGATTTTACTTTTGCTCTATGGCTCGCCGCCAGGAATTGGATCGGCATATTCTTTAGCTTCATGCTTTGTAGATAGGTATATGTGGGTGAACTCTGTTTTGGATTCATTCGTAAAGAGATTCTCAATTTTTAGTTTGCCTGCAGCTATTGGGGGAAGTTCGTCAAGGAGTTTCTCTTCCTCGTATACATCTTCGGCATATTCCATCTCTAGCGGCATATCCGGCATTGCTACTGGATGGGTTGGTCGTGTGGAACTTTCCCACACGGATGTCAATGCAGCAGCAAGGTAACAGGTGAAAAGCGCCGGAGATAGACCATCTCCCTGTGGGGAGTCGATTGATGTTTCAAGTTCTACAGACTTCACTGATTTGACTCGTACTCTCAGCTTGGTGTCTGCAAGCAGTAGTCTCACTAAGTGTAGCTCATCTTCATTGCAACTGGGCTGGTGTAGTACATCTAGGATCTGTGCGCATTTAATTGTGTCGAAGGCTCGTGACATGTCAATGCCCATTTTGTGGAAATGCCAGTGTTTGGACATGACTACCGACACAACCATGCGTTGAGCCCATACAATGTCTGCGCAGACACGTCCACGTTTTAAGCCACTTTGACATGATCCGGTGAAGTCATCGATCTTGTCTAGGATATGGCATAGAGTTACATTAGATAGGATTTTCCGTATGCTGTTGAGGAGCACAATGCGCAGCAGCTTGGCTGGGATGTGGCGGGGCAGTTGACATATTGGGTTTGGGTAGTGCGATAGGCGTACCTTGGCCTACAGCGGCGATGTGACGCTGGTGCATAAAAGCTGATTTAATTAGGTGCGTGATCGGTTTTCAGATAATGCCACTTGCATATTTGAATGGTTCATTGCCCATGCCACCTGGTCCAGATGTACACCCATTCTTCAGGGCTTTACCACCATGGTTACCTTGAAAATGGGACTTTGGGAATTCAAGTTTCGAAACATGAATTGTTTCCATCATGCAGAAAAAGCTGGCGGAGATTAGCTAGCAATGGGCGGCCACAGCTAGAAATCTTTTTATTAAGACTATTTATAACGGGCACCAATCGTCTTAAATAGCCCACACTCAGGGGCAAATAATTTGATGAGAGACTTGTCTCATGGAAACAATTTTGTCATCTATCTTTGAGGGACCGAACAGCGTATCATTATAGAGAGTTGTTTCACAGTGTTCTATAACATGAGCACGTCCATTTCATGTGGCACTAAATTACAGATCCGCTAGGAATAGACGACTCCGATCTGTCACTCAAGTATCTGACGTCATACTCAAATACGCCACATGTTAGCTGAAGCTGAAAAAGACTTAAATCCTTCAATAAAATTTAAAAGTCCGTCACGAAAGTGTCCGAATTGAATGTATTTTATGAATCTACAATTTAAGAAGCACAATGTTGAATATTTTGAAAATATATTTTCTGGGAGCTGATGCTGCCCCCAGTCAAATTAGTCTCAAACTATCCAACAGCATACACATACACCATGAAATTTAGATTTTGACAATTTATGCTTTAACATATCATATCGATTTCAGTGCGCGTACAGCGTGTTTAGTTTAGCTAATTATGAACTGGGAATATGTAGAAATGGCAACCTCCATTATGAATATATGTACCAGAAAGATTTATAATAACAAGTTAACTAATATTATCGTCAGTATTCATATTCTAATCATGATTCACTAACAGACATGGCGCGAACACAGTCTTCTGATTTTCTGAAGCTGGCAAGTTGGTTTATACTAGGCGTTTAAATAATGGGATACACATGTCACGAACACGTCTACCATCAAGTAATTTCCAACCACATTTTGTGGCTATTGGTTGCACTGGCTGATCTCAGCGTGCTCGTTTGCATTGAGCTATCGCATATAAGGACCTCAAGGAATAAAATAAACCCGGATTTATTGAACAGTTTGTATCCTTCGCTTGTTTCTCCTGGAGGGGTAGCTTAATGTGACACATCCAATTGTAACATACACATAGGGTATGTCAGCTCGTGTGTACGTACGTGTATATGTTCGTAAGTGCGTAGTGCGTACGCACGTGCCTGTTGGCGAACATGCGTAAGTGCGTGGGTACGTGCGTTGAGATGGGGTGCAACAAGGAGATTAAAGGGGATGCTCCCACAGTCAGATAGAAAATAATCACTTTCATATTTTTCCTTATACCAACTCCAGAATAGGCGGGATAGCACGATTCACACGAGCATGATAATGTCGTCACTCCCAACAGACGCTAGCAGCGCAACAGTTATACAAATCGCAATATGAAGACCGTCCCTTCCCCAAGCCTTAACTGTCATTTACTGAACGTTTGCCGTAACCAGATAGCATTCCTCAACATTCCCCACCCTCCTCACAGAGCTGAAGAACACTTGTTGACCCACGGTGATACCGTTAAGAAAGAATGTGCATACATGCTGGTAAAACCATGAGAGGACAGTTCAGTTCACATTTACTCTATGACTCCTAAGTGTGCTGTAGTGATACGAAGAAGAAATTACAGAGTTTTCCATATGCACCATCTTTCAAGATCCCAAGATTATCTTGTGGGATGGAATACGATGACATGTGACATGTATGTAGGAGATAAACTGCAAATTGACAACAATAGCTGATATACGTATTCAGGCCCAATATCCGCTATCAGCTTCTACGAAATCACTCTCGCGATGCATTGCAGATTGCGTATTGAAGCATTGGCTCAAATCAAACAATGGCAGGGACTAATATGTGTCTCCGATGTGTAAATTTTCTTTTTGGAATCAAAATTAATTGAAATTCGTGACTCTATCGCAATCGCTTCATTTTTTGCTCCTTTAGCTATTTTCTATTACATTCTGCCTCAATTATATCCGTGGTGGCGGCATTGGAATAACCCATGCTACATCAAATTCCATATACAATGTACCATAGTCATTTATGAAGCGTGTAAAATCAACCACAGGCTTAACCCCTCTTGTGTCAATAGCGCCGCAAAGCGATCAGAATTATACTTCTATCAATTAACGATATAATTCGTGAAGATTTTTCAAGTAAATTGAAATTGTTGCTCATGGAATGACTATTTACTGGCCACGAAAAGAGGTTTTTTTGGCAAATTTACCTCTGAAATTTAGGAAACTTAGTTTTTTAAGAGGTATTTTTTTGGCCGGCATGTCGAGTAAAGGGTTTTAGAATAATTAAATGTGTGCATAGATAGTGTTCATTTACATGTCTTGGAAAAGAGTAAAACTGCCACCCCTCCACACACAGACACCACACATAACCACAAATACCCCAACCAATGTTACCTCAGATGGTGACACCGCCCTTAAAATTTCTTGTATGTGTCGATGGTGTGATGTAGACGAGGTGAGTGCATGCATTCGATCTGTCAGCATATGACGTCTTAATCAATTACGTCACGTGTATGCTGACGCCACGAACATAATTGCCAGAAATACTCCGTCGTGAACGTAGAGTAATCCGTCAGTTGTACCAATTGTAAAACTTTACCATTTATTCAACATTTTGTTGAATATTTTGAAATTTATTTGACGCTGGTAAAATTAATTTTAAAATATTCAACATGTTAGCTGCATAGTTACTGTTAAATTGTGATTATGGAAAATCAAATTATATAAATCGATCACAATACGGGCGGCGCATGGGCGGAGCCTAGCTAGAGATGGGCGGGCATAGATTACAGTGTGTTTATCCATTCTTCCTGCGTATACGTCACGTTTCACCCGTCATAGGATCAACATCCCTTAGCGCATTCGGATTGATGTGCGATTGATGTACATATCATGATGGATAAACCTGAATGTTATCAAAATCTTGCGTTACGATATCTCATCTTATTCCAAATTCACAGATATCGGGTTAACACCGCCCTGAAAAGGATGGGTGTGGGTGGTATTTGGCTTGTTTGTACACATGTTTATCTATTTGCATACTCCTCAGAGTGGGTCAGCTGGCATTACTGATCCCATTTTGCTTCAAATATGAGTACAAGATTCTATATTGGTTTTTTTTATTCGAACAGCAAAAGTGCAGGGTTTGGCAATCTCCGATTTCTCATGTTAATAAATGTTTTGGATGCGGCCGGTTGGAATGTGAAATTAGTCTTGTGTAGACGATTCATATCAAAATGCGATTACTTCGCTGGACAGACTGAGATAGCTGAATGATAATTCACCATGATGTATTTTGCGCATGAGGTTCGAGCCATTAAGGAGAGTTGTGTTATATTTCAGACAAAGGTGGCATTAAGCATATAGTATCGTGACAGAGAATGGAAATAGATGAAGACGTACGATCATCTGCGACAATGGATGACCTGTCCGCCTGCGGTCCACGTTATTTTGAATTGTGAGAATCCCCGGTATATGTGGGTGTAAAGTAGGCTGGAAAGAGAACAGTTACTCTGCTGAATCGCGAGTCAGACACACATGGTGACTAATACCAGCGACGTGTCAACGAAACCGCGTTTGAGATCATGGACCAACCATATTCATGTCTGAATTAGCCACATAAAGTTGGATTCAAATAAGCAACACACGAGTTATCGCATACATATTTGACCCTCCGGTTGCATTTACCAGCTACGATTTACAGTCAACTTAGTTTATTAATGCTCGACATCGTTAAGCAATATCCTACCTTAAACATTCATTAGCATAAATAGAATGCATTATATCACATCGCGACTCGAAATGGATGGTCCACATGTGATAGCGAGACAACTATCTAGGCATATTCTGGATAATATACAGAATATATGCCTACCTATCCTTATCACACAGGTTACTTGGCCGGAACTTGGCCAATAATGGGCCGTTTTGGTCCGGTATTAGTGAAGTACTGGCCCAGTAACCTGCGTGTTCATGTTAGGTGTTCCATTGTTTCACAGGTACCATAGAACTATTACTGAGATTTCAGTGCCTACCAGAATGATACTTACCAACTATATAGTCCTGCGATAGATGGACTCATATAAAGCCGCGATTGGTCATTGCGATCCCCTAACAAGCGCCGTAATGATCATTAGTAGTGGATTAACGACCCCGCTATAAACACTAACTCAATCATAAGTAAACGTATACCTTTGACCAATTGACGTTTGCGCCTGGATGATGACATCCCGCCGTGTCATATCGATCTACAGTCCTAGGGCGAATTGTTCTCAGAAGTGCAGTCCCTGTCATTATTGAGGTTATACGGCGACTTCGATGAGTGTTTCCAACCAAATAGGTGATATTGGCTTTGCCTTAGGACGCTGCGTTGTATATGTTGGAATAAGTATCGGTGTGTTGTTGTTTATTGGAGATAACCTACGTGAAAAACCTCAGAATGGATGTGGAATTGTTCGATAATGACCGGTATGTTTCTCATAAATAATTATTTAATATATTTAATATATCTATATACATGGGTGTCCTAAGAAAATTCTCGAGAGAAGGGCAAACATGTGTGTTTTAAGGAGGAGCCGAGTCAGGAGGAGTATGATATTTTGCTATGTTCTGAGGCCATCTCCCCTATTTCTGAAGGTAACTATAAACAAATTATTGACCCTCACTTGGCTGTGAAATTGGCTCCGCATACACTTGAAGTGAGTGCACATATGTTTATCCAGATCCTTACCCCCACCCCACCCCATCTCGCAGACGTCCATGTCAATACAATAATGCTATCGTTAATATTGACAAGACCCATCGCTATAATTAATACCGTCAATGCATTATTGCGAGGGTCAATAATTTGTTTATAATTACCTTCAGAAATATGGGAAAATATCAGACTCCTCCTGACTCGGCTCCAATATATATATTGCCGTTATATAATCAGATATATGTAGGTACGAGTATGAAGGTGGCGGGCGTGGGGGGTGGGGGGTAGGAGCGCGTGGGTGGAATGGGGTGGTGTCTAGGCAGGGCGTGTAATAGATTGAAACAATATAATTAATCTCTTAATGTCACAATCGATTTTATATTGGTCATATAGTTTTTATATAGTTAACACAGTCGCAGTAACTAAGACATCCTCTATTTGCACACATACACGTACACATTTCCGATTCTAAATATAAGTGTACTAGTTTTATAATTGCTTAAATTATTTTAATAGAAATTGTACAATTTATTTCATATTTCTTTTTCAAATTAGCTCTATCTTACTCGTAATAAATAATGTATTCTATTCATATAGGGGGAGTCGGGTGGGGTTGGGGAGGGTCGATGCCGTCTACGTGCCGTGCGTACCGTTACCGTAGGAACTTATATCAGAATAATAACACAAATAAATTTGAATATTAGTCATTCTGTTGCAGATCATTACATTTGGGTCTTTATACTCGCGACTATGCAGACGCCTCGCCCGAAATTATTTTCTCAGTCATTCGTGTGCATTTGAAATGAACGATCAAATATGGCTTAATTGCTGCAACTTATGTGTTAGTTTCTCACCATGTCCTTGATTCTCTGACCACCCAAATGTCTTGTATCCTGCATTTCAAATATGACATTAGCGGCCGAGGCAGACGCCAACATAAACATACATTGCCAACACGGACTTTAACCGTCAACCCTATTAGAGTTAGCCCCATTCACAGCAGACACCATATCCAGGGTACGCAAGTGGTCGGGAACATCAGTCACCGATTCAATACAGGATGCCCGGAACAATAACAGATCTCGACGTTGCATAGCATGCCACGTAGTTGTAAGTGTGTCCGAAAAATACAGAAGACATTACGGCTCCGCATTGCTCAAAGCGGCCAATGCAAAGACAACGTCAATTTATGCCGAGAACGCAGTGTCATACGCCACCAGATCAATGCATGAACGAAAGAGCATCCCACTCTACATGAAGAACCTTGGCAGATGACAAAACATATACAGCAGATTGCAGCAACATGTTTTGGCTGCCCTGGTCTACCACCATCGCCGGCTGCATATAACACTGCGGACAACTTCATTGGAACAAACAAGAGAAAGGCAGATGCCATCAGAGAATTTGTGTCCAGGCTATAACCCATTACACCATATTGTAAGTGATCCTAGACCACTACAAATACGACCCGAAACAACTGCATTTTAGATGACACTTAAGCCCATGTGGAATAGATCTGGGACTCACAGCTTAACAAAAAATAATTTAAGCATGCAGGTAATAGCATCTCCAGGCCAAACACAGACAGGTATAACTCCGCCGTCTTCCCCCACCTACGCCCGTGTAGGAAAGACCCTTATCATCATCATCATCATCAGCAGCAGCAGCAGAAGCAGCAGCAGCAGCAGCAGCAGCAGCAACAGCAGCAGCAACAGCAGCAGCAGCAGCAACAACGTATTCCAAGGCCAACGAGATACGCAGGAAAGCGATTTTACGTAAACGAAAATAATATCGGTATGGTTCCAGGATAATAACCCGGTGAAATATCCTTCATGATCCTAATTTTATGAACATAGGCTGTATTCTATCCGGAAATTCAAGAACACTCCACAACTAAATGGAAATATCTGGAGCATTACGCAAGAAATGGGCGCTATCAGACACTGAGGAGATTCATACAGCACCAGAAGAAGGCTTTCCTACCTGAGTCAGAATAAATAAGTGACAGTACGCCACGACAATGTACCAAGTATGAGCCGTTCTGTCATAAAAGTGAATGTCAAATAATTTGACACACTGGCTGACAGCCAGAACAACAGACGAAGCGATAGGCCTACCTATATTAATTGCTGGTCACAAATAAGAATTATAGTGAAGAATGTCTCCACAAGTGCATGCGTGTCATTAAGTGAAAGAGGTGGTGGTAGCGAGGTAATGTGCCCGAGTATATGTTTAGATTGTGGCTGCTACAGGCATTTATCTCGCCAGCTCTGGTACGTCATATGAGCCATATTCTGGCGACTGAAATTGAGTTCGCGTGGCAATCAATAGATAAACGATTGATAAATCTGGAGCCAAGACGTGTTACAATAATGATAAATACAGGCAATGTTGGCCAAATAACGAATGAGACATCTTTCAGCGGCATAGGCATTTTATTGAGTGTGTGTCATTAACTGTAATTTTATTATTTACTAACGATTAGCAGCGCCGTGTATGCATGTAGAAGTTGAATCGATATTCTCCATAAACGCCAGCTATTGGCAAAATATAAACTGTCCGCAGATGTGTCGATATTGCAGATATCATCTGTGAACTGAATAACTTGGGGCAAAATAGAATCTAATTTTAAACGCTTCACTTATAAGCTTCACTCTACATGATCTGAGAGAATAGGCTTATATTTAATAACCAAATAAGCAGACAAGGAAACAGATAAGGGTGGGGAACAATAGTATGCACCACTCTACAGCCGCCACCCACACCGTCTCAATAAACACCTCCCAAACACACCACCACCCCACGTGACTCCATCCATTACATGTCAGCATCGCACCCACAACATGCCACAACCACATCAGTAAAAGCGAAATCGTTACTGGCAATGCCGTTGTTACTGACGACAAGAATGCCTCGACACGCAGAGTCACGAACTCTAATTATTAATCTTACCCGATGACCAACATTTTCTTATAGCAAGAGTACAAAGGTATTGGGTACAACCTCTAACAGCCTACATTTAGTTCTTTCCCTACATATGTATTTAAGACAGTAGTTATATAATCACAACTTGATATACATAATATATATTAACATAAATCTAATCAGAAAAGCAGATAGCCATATAGATATGGCAAAATAAAGAGAAAGTGGAAGAAGACAGCGAGAGAGAGAGAGAGAGAGAGAAAGAGAGAGATAGAGAGAGAGAGAGAGAGAGAGAGAGAGAGAGAGATATCACATGAAAACAAATTAATCATCCCTGATTGAAATTTTGTTGAGATTTGAATGTCAGTCCTCTTTCCTGAATTGTTCACAAAATATAGTCTAGGTTGGTGCAGAATACAGTTTCTGAAAGCTCGGGAAAGCACTAATGCATGCGGTCGTATTTCAGAGGTGATACACAGTATTCTTGCCTTAAGCAATACATATTATTTAGGATGACCAAGTGCAGTTAAAACACAGAGTAAATAGCAAGAATGTTTCCCAGGTTAACAGTATTCAACACAATCTCATTAATTTTTTGAAAACGGTCAAACTGTTGCTTCTCTCATACCGTATGTAGCATAACATATCAGCGAGTATTTGTAAGCCGTGCGCTTGTGAACCACCTATAGTTATTGCATAATAACGTGATGACGTAGCAGGATTCTGTGATTATTATAAAGGCGACACGGATTTTTTTATATTTGTGGTTAAATGTTATTTAGGATCGTCTTTCAGATCATGGGTACCGCTTCGCCATGGGGCACACCCGATAGTGGACGTTGGTTTTTATTTATAGCATATTCGAATAGATAGGCAATCCAACTAAAAACGTCTTAATGATCCTCTGCACAAAATAAATATACCGGGCGATCTCATTGAGATGCATATCATGATATTACAAAACCTTGCGTGGCGTCACGTCTGCCTCATTTTATCACGTGGTTTCATCTGAGTATTTGATTACATTTCATTAAAAATATATTGCTACAACGGGTAATTTAACATCGCGTAAACACCGAATCGCGTGTTCAACCATCGTAATATAAATCTGGCATGACGTTCCTCAAAATGACGAGATTAAGGATGGAATTTAGCCAGTTACGCTGTACATCGTTCTCTTTCGATTAGGACTGACCTAGTGCTGCATTTGACTGCTGCTAGAAAGAAGAATGCTGCACGGTGTATATCGCATCAATGTTTAGCGTCCAATCAAATTAGTTTCAAAATGTTCCACAAAATGGTTATTAAGTAGTAAAGACAATCAATTCTTACACATTACGAACTATCAAGAGTTCCTGAGGAACTTGTATATGCCATTCACGAGGTATTTTAATTGTGACAATCGTATTTGATTAGGACGTCATAAAATTGATTGACAGATGGGATTTCTGAATTTTAGCGATTCCATGCCAAATTGTAACAACCATTTGAAGGAGAAACACAAAATTACAGCTTGATATGTAATATTTTCATATTCATTATTTCTGAAACTTTAATGAAAAAAGCCAAAGCACATAGCCATTTGAATTATTATACCGTGATATTTGCACCAATATGTCATTTATTTAAGCATAGACACTGGATCTGTTGAAGAATTTGAAATTATTATGAGTGGAAATTGGTGCTGTCGTTGGTAACAACGACATCCAACTGAATTCATTTCACATATTCACGATACAACTACTTACAAAATAAAAAGGTGTGTGTATGCGTGCATGTGTGTGTGCGTGTGTGTGTGCGTGCGTGCGTGCGTGCGTGCGTGCGCGCGTGCGTGAGTGTGTGTGTGTATGCGTGCTTGCATGTCTGCGCGCGCGTGCGTGGCCGGGTGTGTGTGTGTGTGTTTATACGTGCGTGAGTGCGTGCGTGCCAGTGTGTGCGTGTGTGTGCGGGCATGCATGCGTGAGTGTGTTTGTCTGTGTCTGTCTGGTACTGGCGTACGAATTGGTTCATGATGTAATCCATAAAATAGCCATGAATTGACATTGACAAATATCATGGCATGAGTCCCTGGTGACTGAACAGAAGAATGACGAAAGGTGTTATTGAACATAAACAGCACGATATCAACTGATCGATATGTAACTATGATTTACATACACACATGACAACTTCGAGCACTGGTGTCTACAAAGGACACACTTTTGGGTATATGTGGCCATTTGCAGATTGAAGACTCCCACTAATTTACACATTAGAGGTAAGGTGCATTGGTATCAAGGCATCATGCCACGTTAGAAAGATTACCTTTGACCGTATAACTATTCAGATTTTGCAGACGGAATATTCCAGTGGTTATATCTCTGGAACTGCTAAATATTTTGAAAAATTAAACCGAAAGCTGTTGGGGACTAGCTATTCAGTATGTCCAATGTTATGCTGATTGAAAGTATTGTCTGGTGGATTGCAGCCGTCAGCCATTTCTGCACATAACACGGACTTGTAACTCACCTTCCCCTTATGACGACATATACAACTGCGTCACGTATAGAATGCCATCAAAATCAATGACGTAATTATGACGTCATGAATGAAGTAGATTAGTACGCCACGAACACATAGTTGAAGGGGGACTATGCGTTGTTCTACGAATTGTATGTCTTTAATATTTAATAGATATTTAGTTTTAAAACTAATTTGACTGGGCGCGATGGCTGCCATAGGCAGCAACAGCACCCAGCCAGATTAGTTACTAAATATTCATCAGCTTACACATATAGTTTTCTGGAAATTGGTACTCAGGGAGTTCAGAGATCAATCGATACCAACACGGACAAGGTGTGTGGTGCAGCTTAAATAGAGATGTGCGGGTCCTAGCTAAAACTGGAAAGGTAAATTACTAGTCGTTTTTTGGAAGCGTACCGTTGTATGGGGCAAGACATTAGACCAAAGCAATGCGATCTGCCTACACAGAGCTTTCCGTAATATACTGGTATCAACTACTGCCGGAGCTCATGGCAGTATTTCTAAAAAAGTATTTGTCAAGCAAGATGCGGTCAATCAAAATGTTTGGTATCCTTGGTGTTGATAAGCCGGTGGTATGAGCAGCGATGATCTTGGTAGCACTAACGAATGGTGTTCGAATGGTGTTCGTAGTAAAATTCGATTAATAATACAAAAATTAAATCGAGATACATCTGTCTCGTACATAAATACTCCAATACGTAAGGGAAAATAGAAGAATGTACGGAATTTACTAGCTCAAGTTAAGCAACGTGAAAGTCAAATGTAAAAATAGCTACATCTTCATATCCACGATCATGAATTCACAGATTAAACATCCTTATAGAACATCTATGCCGATCAACAAATTGATCACAATCAATCATGTAATATAAATCAATAAATTAAACAATCAACTATTTGGACCGCGTTTAATGTTCTTCAATGTGTTTATGGTCCTTCCTGAACATTGAATGGTCCGCCAACTGTACGAATATTATGTTTTTACTAGTGCTCAGCATCCCAGTTGGCATTGGGATGTAGACTAAATTAAAGCGCTGATCGAAAATACGGCGGAGTTAGGCAGAATTAAAAGGCAACAGATGGTGCCAATGACTGGTCTAGCGCAAGACGGATTATGCTGTCCTCGTCCAAATAAATCCTGGCTAGATGCTCAGAAGCTCTCACCAAATGCATGTTTGAGTTTCCTAGTAATTCTTAAAATAGACCATTGACAGAAAACTTTGAAGTTGTTAAGTTCAATACAGTTCCCCATATAGATGCACGATGCTTGATTAATCAGGCGCTATGTCAAACTTCGAGTCAAATTGACAAATTACACCGTGTTCACTATACACGTACATTCGTAACGTGTCTCGAATGACACAGATACTAATTAGAGTCGTGTGGATTTGCCTGACATATGGTGCTGCTTAAGACTGCACCGGCGTCAAGTCAAAATGTTCAACTTCTTACGTATATTATGAGTATAAAGAGGAGATACTGGAATCATAGGCTCAAATGGGTAAAGTGCAATAATTGTACAAACCATGAACTCGGCATGCGTAAGCTGAGCCAGATTAAGCATCTTTGTGGTCCAGGGCTAACATGTTGTGGCGCCCCTTAGCAGGTATGTCATTGGGGGAATGGCTACTACTACTACTACTACTACTACTACTACTACTACTACTACTACTACTACTACTACTATCCACATATTATAAATTATGTGTCGAAATGCTGTTGAATATTTCGAAACTAATTTAACTGAAAGATGTTGCTGCCTAATGTAGTACTAGCTTCCAGTCAAATTCGTTTCAAAATATTGAGCAGAATTGTGTCACATACTTAGCGAATTTATCATATTTGGGTAGTAGTACGTTATGAATGTAAAAGTGAGATACTGGAATTACAGGTTGAAATGGGTAAAGTGCACTAATTGTTTATGATTTTGCTCCGTTATTTTGTGGGGCCCAGATGCGGTCGCCTCGTTAGTCCTTGCCCTTATCCGGTTATGTGCGTATAATGTTGTACATATTTACATAACAGTGCTTTGGTGTTTATATAGCTCATATCTTAGATGTATAATTCCTATTCCGTGTGCGATGGGAGTCGATCTAACGGCAATGATTCAGACGACAGTACTACATACTTCTGGCAAATATGGATGTATCCGATCTATCACATAATTAGGTCATATCTAGGCTGACATCACATATGCATAGTCAAGTAGCTAGCTCTTCCATGAACATTGAGAAGTCTGCGAGGTGTACGAATTCTATGTATTTAATACTTTAATTGCTTGCAGCATCACCATCCAGTCAAATTAGGTTAAAAAAATATTCAATAGCTTGTCTATAATCTGGCTCAGAGGCAAACCCTCCCAGTAACCTTAAACTTGGGTTTCTAGGGACGAACTGATTCAAGTATGCAGACAAAAGTGGGTGGAACCTGGGTAGAAATAGTGAGTGGACATAGCTAGAAAGAGATCCTTCTATTAAACGCATTTATACTCGGCATCACATTGAAGAATTCGGGACTTTCTTTTCTCTGATACCGACTGGGCAAGACTGGGAATTCGAGTCGATGCTCGAAGTTGTAATTGGAAGAGTCAAGATTCTGGAGAAGGATTACCTTTCTCACTAATACAGATTCTAGAACTATGCTGAGGAAGTATTCAAACTGCTTGTAACAGATTAACACAAATAATTGTATTAAACTTATTTTACACTTTCAAACATTCCAATAACGTGTAAGAATTTGCATGTGATTTGCTAAACCGCAATCATATACTGTATATGATGATAGTAAGTGCTACAAATTCTATTACAATGTATCTAGCTGCTAAGAAAACCGTAGCATGCCTAACATTGTGATAAAGTGATAATTTTACATGTTGTCATCATGTTATATGTACCTCAGCACCTGGCTCTGTGTAATCGACAAAAATAAAACTAATTTCATGATGTCACAGCATCCAATAATAAACATTGATACAAGTCTTTGAAGCAAATCAAACTCATTCTTACAAAAAGTTCACAATTACATATCAGTGATACCCTCTGCCTTAAAGGGAATTCTGAGAGAATCCCGAGGCAATCCCTCAGATTTGCACAATATTTGAGCTTATTGAACAATCTAAGATGCTTGTTCAAGCCAATCCTATCCAGTCTAAGTTGACGAGCGGCTGACTAGTTAACAATAATATTTGTGGTTTGATTACTTCGCCAAGCTTGAATACCATGTATTCTTAAGCATTCAAATCTCGCTTTACAGATTAGTGACCAAGCTTCTCCGTTTCATTTATAACGGGTAGGCATCGGGGTTCGATCAGTTCTCTTACTGATTTGTCACGTACCAATATAGGTAATTCTGGGAAGCTACGATTCAATCTTATACATGATTCAGAGACATGTGTTCTTGTGTTATCTCACAATTCCCACCACATTTGGCACATACATTCAAATTATGATTGGCTACAAAACATTTTAGGTTGGTGTCAAATGTTCAAACATCGAGTGAACGCGGTTATTTAGTGCATACCAGAATACACAATTTCTTTAATAACTCTGCAATGCAAGAACGTAGACTCAACACATATGGCACATACATTCATATTGTGGTTGGTAAAACCAATATTTTGTATCAGGTCAAACGTTCAAATATCTAGATAAGTCAAGAGGTGATTCCCGAAATACACATTTTTACTCATAAATCAGGAATGTGCATAGGTACAATTAACACAGTTGACACAAACATTTATATTGTAAGTGGCGAGAAATAATCTCATGCTGTCACTAAGTATACTACAAAATACACATTTTAGCATGCATTCATATTACGACAGTTTATGATTGATTTGAGTTTGAAGTCCGCAGATCAACCACATAGATTACGTTGGTCACTAAGTCCGAAGTGGTCTGCATAGTAAGTCAAATACGTTAATAAAGTAACATGCGATTGAATAGAGGAGATGATTTTACCATTAGAGAATAACGAATCAGTCGGGGGTTTCGGAGGGGTTGTTGTTCAGGGGTTCTCCCCAGAACATTTAAACTCTAGATCCTCATACGATGTTTGACTGAAGCTAGTACAAAAAAGTATGGAATACCTGCATTCCAGAAAATTGGCATCTAGTAATTTCTCTCTGGATGCTGCTTACACTCTCGTCGTTAAGACATCTAAATTGACACTAAAGCGTAATGCAGTACATTTTATATTCACACCCCATCATCCGCACATTCAATAGTGTTGACTGGTGGTGGGCATTGCTGGGCATTCAATCAGGGTATGCGAGACGGTTCGTTTTCCTATATGGGAGCGGGAGTCATCCACGGGAAAATGTAAGAGTATCTGCTCTAATGATACTTTGAACATTATGGAGCATAATCATCTCACTCGAACATCATGGGGGGATCTGCACATATATTGGTATGTAGGCTATAGCATGTCGCCTGTCTGATAAAATACACTGCCTATTGAAATGATGAAATTACATAGGCTAGATGGCTATGCATGATACAAGGAATATTATGATCAATATTAAAATATGACTTAGTGGGATTTGGGAAAAGAGAGAGCATTTTGATGTAGTGCATCAACAGACCACATGCTCCGGCCAGTGACCCCCACCCCATCCCACCCTTGATCCACATTCTCCATATCACTAAATGTGGCATATATCTTAGCTATTACCGACATGTTTGCATAAATAACTTAAGATCAAGAGAGATATGTAGATGTCACATATTTTTAATGATAATCATAGCCAATAAGATAGATTGGCTTGCCTTCCCGATTTGCAAATAAAATAATTTAAGAGTAAGTAACCGTTGCGCAGTTAGACAGTCCAGCATACAGACACGTAACGCCAGTTGTGGTTGATGCGAATTGTCGACTTTGTTTCTTAAATGGTATGGTAAAGGTTGTGTGGTATATTTATGATTCAATATTTTCTTCTTTTTTCCAATGCTCATGGCTCTCGGGGAGTATTCTAACACCCAAACACCCCTTTGGATACACAACCGAGGTAGCCAGATGGCAGAGCACGTTGCCCAACATTCCACAACCACCTCAATGAGCTGAATGACTTATTTTGGCGCACAGTGATCCCGCTAAAAAGGAAGGTACATAGACGCTGGCAAAGCTAGAGAGGACTGTCCAATTCATCATTGCATTACAACTCTTGGCATGGCAGAGATGATACAACGCAGAAGTTGCAGAGATTTCGGAACGCATCATTTTCCAAAAGTCCCAAATTATGATGTTGGATGGAATACACAATGGCAAGTGCCCTTGCATCTATGATGTAAACTGTTTGGCAGATTGCCAGCAATGCATGGTTGATGCATGAATTCAGGGTAAATGCCAACTATTAAGCTGCTACGAATTCAGGCTGGCGATGCGTGTACATTGAAGATGCTTGTTGAACCACTGGCTCAAACTAAACAATGGTGATGACTAACACATTTTTCAAATAATTAAATATTCGTTTTGGAATCAAAATTAATAGATATTCGTGGTTCCTTTTACAATCGCTTACTTTTTTATTCCAGGAGAGTTTTCCATTATATTCTGGCTCAATTACATTCGTGGTGGCAGCTTTTCTTGCTTGTAGATGTGCAACATTATATTAACCAATGGTACATTAGATTCCATAATTACACAATGTACCGTGTGCGTATATGAAGCATGCCAAAGCAAGCACGGCCTTAATCATGAACGATTGTGAAACACAAAATTGGATTTACTCTTCTCTGCGACAAAAGTCGATGTATCCGTACAGTGACATTGGGCAACATACTCTTCTGGGAATGTGTTGAATTAAAGATCACCGGATTGCAATATTAAAATCGACTGTCTTTATATATGCCAAATCTTATTATTTTCAAATTAAATAACGTTTTATTTTGAATTAAACATGTATCAAGACATTTTCTCTCAAACGTAGTTAGAGTAGGTTCCAGAATTGTTTGCCTTAGGGATCACCGCCTTTGTATTGAGAAAATTGATGGAGATCTTTTAAATAGATGAGAATAGATATAATATAAATACATAGGAGATAAAAAAGTGCCATTACTATGGAAGGATCCGCCTTGTTTATTAACATCGTCACCTGTTGATACTGCAATCCCCTCCAGAGGTGTGAGGAGGCTATTGCCACTGAATGCTACACGTGTAGAGAAACAATCACAAGTTAGTCAAGATCCAGTCCCGTTGTCGATGCAAACATCTGAATATAGTCTCATAGCAAAGATTTATTTTACAGTGGAGTGACCTGTTCTGCCACTCGAGTATCTTCTGTCATAATAAACTTTGTCACATGTTAGCTGACATCACAATCAACGCAATGTAGCTCCGTCTCGAAACTCGAAGTCTGTCACTAAGCACACCAATTGCCATGGTTTTGATGAATTAATAATTTGATAAGCATCATTTTACATATTTTGAAACGAATTTGACTGGACACTCCCAGTCAAACTAGTTTCAGTAATTCAACAGAATGTTTTATTAAATTGTACCTTCATCACAGAGATACAGTTCAAACATTTTGTGATGAGCCTTTCGATTTTCCTGCTGGATCTGCAATATTATGACTGTGACCTCAGCTAGCATGTGATAAATTTGATTGTTCATATCTGATAAATGAGTAACACATCGAATACCTATGTTTAGGCAATATCTCTATGACTGTCATACTAGGTGAGCTGTCTACTCTTGCGTCTTTGCATTATGACACTGTATCGATAGTTAGTGCATGTTAGTACAATAATGAATTCAGAAGCCGATTTTTGTAGGATGGATTTAGTTTTCTCTAAGCCTGTCTGGATGAACATTTCTTGATGTCTGTCACGTAGTTGATGATCGTATACTGCGATATATCGTTGAACACACGCTTAGGATTTTTCATCATGAGAACAAGACATTGCTATGTGGCAATTGAGATTCTGGGAATTCAATGTTCAAAGGGTTAATCGGTCTTAAATACATAGATCTGGTAGGAATTGAGACATGAGTAGACAAAATGCTAGACAAGCTGACATCTTGATTGATGACTCAGTGGAGGGGGTGGGGTTGGATGAGTGAATGGCTGGAGATACACTTACATTAGTATCCCCAAGCACACATGCTACTTCTATTGCTTAACCCTTCAATGGTCAAGATTTCAAGAAACATTTTTTTTTTTCTGAGGGAATGTCCATCTGCAGGCGAAAAGAATATTATTTTTAAAATAAATTTGTCATTGGAATTTATTTCGAAAAATTGTGTTGGATATTTCTCACGACCCACTTTCTGGGTTACTGGGCATGAAAAGTAACATTTTCCATAGTTAGTGTCCATTTGCAGGCCAAGATTAAGACTATTCTCGAAAATGTACCACTGGAATGGCTAGCTCGCTAAGTGATCCAGTCATTTCAGTGGGAAATTAAAAAAATATTCTTATATTGGCCTGCAATTTAACATTCCTCAAGATCAATGCAGAAGTCGTTTTTGGCCGAGTTATTATTAAATGGTTTTAACTGACACAAACTCGAATACGCCGGGCTGTGCTATAACTGCATTTCTCTAGATGTATGGCTCATTTGTGTGGTATCACTGAATTGTGATTAAAGAAGTATGACTGGCTTTAACAAAGAAAATCCAAATATTTGCTTATTAAATGTCAATTTGCAAGCCAAAATAATATTATATTTGCAGATGACTCCAATGATTGACTCAGATATAAAGTCGGTCATTCTATTTGTACATTAAAAAAAATCGTATTATCTTGGCCTGCAAATGTATATTCTTTAAGACAACTGGGGAGTCCAGGGCTGGCAGGCTTCATCATGAAATGATTAAATTATGTTGTTCTTATCCTCATATACGTCACAGTCATACACATTATGAACAGCACTCTGTGATACAGTCCTAGGCATTTGCCATTACCATTATATGACAGTATATGAGACCGGTATCGCTATGCATCGCGCATGGCGTGATCAACATTATAATAGGTCGTTGTAAACATACTGTATGTCATAAACATCTTGAATGGCACTATATGGCCTTGTCAATAGTAACACAATATTAGACGTCAACCACATAATGGTAAATATTATGTGATATTATTGTGCATGTCGCATACAGTTGATCAACTTCCCATGATATTTTTACAGCATGGAAGGCTACATTGCATCTAAGTAGTCCATCATCCATTAATTAGTGGCATTCATTCTTTGATATTATCCGAAAGGCCTTGACATGTATTATTGAATTATGCACGGAGGCAAGGCAACGAGGTAGATCAAATCTACTACAGCATTTTTATAGTGCATTCTGCCAAATGTGCGACATCACTAGATTCGTAGTGTCCGTCTCATGCATTATTTATTCAGATGTATACCTGCTGATCAGACGCCAATAAACACCTACTCCTTTATGTATTATGGCCACAAAGATATCTCATTATGTTTATTTCATGACCACCTTGATTAAATCAATTCTCCAGAAACAATTATGGCAACAGCAGCATTCCAAAGTAGATGAAAAGGAGTCTTTGGAAGTTTCAGAAATAAGTTTCCTCTTCAACTACGCATGGGCTGGTGACATAAGTCTTTTGGAAGCACATGGATTAATATTGTGATCGTCAATTTATTCAGAATATTCCACATGATTTGACACTTTTCTCACATCTTTGGTAAACGTTTTCAAGATGCAGGATTGTGTTGAAACAGGAAGTTCAGTAACCGCAGTAACAGATTATCAGCAGTAGAACAGTGTAATTATATCTGCATACATATTTAGGCTTGCATGACAGAGCACGATCCTAGCAAGGTGAACCATGTTGAACACGCACTACAATTGCTGGGAGATCTTCATGAAAATACATATAACTCTTCATCTTACGAGGCACTGAACCACAAAATATTTAGAATGATTCAAAACATACAGTGAGCATCTTATAAATAATAACGTGCCGCATTAATCAATTTGGATGTCTTATGTGAATATGATTGGCGAGATATTACTTGGACTCACACGAGCTGACAAAGAATGTGACTGGATACTACATACTTTAGCCATTCACAACATGAGCTCTTGATGCTTTGCCTATGATAGGCAACACTATGCTTGCACACTATGCTTGTTATCTGTATGTGCTGAGATGCCACAGCCTTTGAATGATCATCCAGAAATACATCAGCATTTCATTGAAGGTGGCTTATCGGGGCAGCTTGGAGCTAGAAATCCATTTGGCAAAATCTTACTTTAGCAAACTGTGGAAGAGAGACAAACGTTGACAGAAATATTGTTGGAGGAACCTGAAAATATAGCATAAATCATGGAGCAGTTTATCTCTTCAATTTAACATCTGTGTATAGATCTGCTTTTATTCATCAGTTCAGAGAAGCATTATCCCTCAGAACATGTTTTAATCGCCATGTCGAATTACAGAAGCCCAGCTTATAGAAGATAGGCAGGCTCTCTACAATTGTCATAGAAATACCCCACATTTGGGTGAAATTATTTGAAGCTGGCTGTGATAAATTAGTGAGGTTGTCTATTTCTAGAACAACGTTAGGTCAGCTATCCCCTGATTTCGACTCGAGCAAAACAAAATGAAGAGTCAGCACATCAATCTTCAAAACAGAGAGTCTCGAGCTGGATCAACAGGTCATCAACTGTCATGAGAAGTTATCCAAGGTGCAACTCAAATCATTCCTTGATATGAACAAGAAGAAAAGAGTGTCTCAAAGCAGATCAAAACTTGTTGGGCAGAATTATTCTAATAGCACAGTCCCGAAAGGCATGAACATCAAAGATGACCCTCACAGACCACTTGCTCTATTAGCTCAGCCTCATGCGACAGAAGACGGGGGCATCAGGAAAACGATCACATCTATTCTAGACAAGGTGATTGAAAATAACGCCTGCAATAGGGAACATATCCGAATCATCAGCAGCAATCTTCGATGGTGTGACATTAGCACAGTAAGCAAGGGAGGCTGACCATTTAGAGACATTGTAACGTCAATGGGGGAGGGGGATGGAGGGAGGGAGGGAGGGGGCGAAGGAGGGAGGGAGCGAGCGAGGGGAGGGAGGGAGGGATAGAGGAAGAGCGGGAGGGGGGAGAGAGGGAGGGAGGGATGGATGGAGAGGGGCGGAGGGAGGGAGGGAAGGAACGAGGTAGGGAGGGAGGGAGCGAGCGAGGAGGGAGGGAGGGAGCGAGAGAGAGAGAGAGAGAGAGAGAGAGAGAGAGAGAGAGAGATCAGTATATAAATCGACACCATCTATCCAGCATAAACACATTGCCTCTCACCAGGCTGTTCCAGGGAGGGAGGGAGGGAGGGAGGGAGGGAGGGAGGGAGGGAGGGAGGGAGAGCAAGAGAGAGAGAGAGAGAGAGAGAGAGGGAGAGAGAGAGAGAGAGGGAGAGAGGGAGTGAGACAGAGGGATCAGTATATAAATCGGCGACATCGCTCCAGTATAAACACATTGCCTCTCACTGGGTTGTTCCACAATTGAGAAAGTCCAGCGCAAGTACTGGCACCAAAGTGTATCTCATTTCCTCTTAGTAAATCTGTGGCGACAACCACATTCGCCATCATTACTTCAATTAGAGACGCTGTATGTTACATGTGGAGAGGAATGCTTCAAGATAATTACAGCCACAAATAAGTACGATGCCAAGTAATGAGAATCTACACAAAAGGAGGCTAACATAAGCATGTTGCTTCATGTTCAATATATAGCTAGTACATGAAGTGCTGCTTTGTTATCATTACTGATGACACAGCTGTTTTCTTCATTTGCTTGGCCTTTCCCAGTCTCCTCACAAATACAAATATCCCTCGTTCAGAGATATGGAGCATGCAGTAGAACGTATTACAATGATATCAAAAAGTCTCGTGAGCATGTGCTGAAGATGTTAACGACGTCATCCTCGATGATAATCCATCGATTTGCATGCATTCATTGGCTGCTATTCTGGAAGTGCATGTGTAGGATGTGGTACGATGAAGCTCTCAAATTAATGAGGGCATGCAAAGGTTTTATAAATGCAGCACATCCTGGAAAACAGCTCACTTTCCTTGTATAATGAATGGCTTGATGTGTTTGGACATTTACAAACGAACCCCATGCTACAACATAGTGAGACGGTGATAGTGAGATGTACTTGCCCAGGGAAGATAGGTCCATAACAAATGACCTCTAATGTCCAATTTGTGTGAATTTAAAGATGCTAACGTTTGATATGTATTGTGCATGCCGATAATTTGGGTGTGTCATCTTGGGAATAGCATAGTTAATAAAGAAAGTGAACGTGACAGCGATAGTGCAATGAATTTGAGTGAAGAAGCCGTGCTCAAAATAAAGAACTTTTGAAATGTCACATCCATTCCCTTTGTGTGGTGTCCAATAAAAGTATGGCAAATTTAATATAAATTCAATCCCGTCTAAAACGTCACCAGAAAGTGATCACTCATGACAGACAGTAAGATAACACAAATCCTGTACTACTCTGAGTAGCATCTGGGGACAAGTGATAGTGATTCCCTAAGATGTGTACATGCATGTCTGAACTAGGTGTGTAGTGTGTGTGGGTGGGGTGGGAGTAGTAGGCAGTATGGTCCGATATCATTTTAACAAACCACAATATGTTGGCCTGAAAGGCATGTATCCATCATGACAGGTGCAGTAGTAACTATATTCAGTGTATACAGTTTTGGGAAGAGTGATACAATGTGTATCTGCAACAACATCTAGAGAGGTGAGAGTGACAGTCTGTTGCACTTAAATAGGCAAGTTGAATCCGAAGTGTCAGATCTCGAATCGCAAATTTGGGAAATACGCAATACAGTTAAACATATCGATAGGTGACATCACCGGGTTCAACACAAAGTGGCCACCAAAGACACATAGTTAGCTAAAAACTCATTTGCTCTTGTGAACAGCTTTCGGGGGGAACTGATGAGAAAGGTTCGTACATCTTAAAGAGCTGCCATCTTTTAGCCCCATATGCAGGTATTGTTTATGATGAGGTTTAACACTAGTTACATTCAAGCATATCTGATTTCGAGTTGCACCTTTGACAAATAGACTGCACTCGCTACCTTGGCTAAAGCGGACATACATATGTCGTAAATGGCAGACAGTTAGCCAAAACAACTATATTGATGTAGTGATCAATGGTGGTGATTCATTAAGATGTGTCATCTATTCATCCCCTATCTTAAAGAACATCCTTCTTTTGGTCTCAAATGCAGGTGTCCATTATGTACAGGTTTTGCAATAATAATATTAACTGTATGCAATTCTGGTAAGGGTGTTGAAATGGGCATTTAATCCGGGGACCTATAAATCGTGCTCTGTATTAATAAAATGGTGAGTTGGAATGCCTTTTTATTAATATTCGTGAACATGCAAACTCACGCCTCTTGTTTTCGTGAAATGTATGTGTAATCCTATTTTTAATACTAAGCTACCAGATTTTGACTGCTATCATGTATTTCTAAACTCTGGAGATATGATACTGTTTGGAAAACCTGGCACCTCGAATGATACTGATAGATCAGATTCTGGGACTTGGCTGAAGGTCTAAGGAACTTACAATATTTCCAGAACAAAATAAAACGTACTGTTGGATACTTGGATTGACATTGTTGTCTTAAAATGCTCAACATAATATTTCTTACATCGTGTTTAAAATTGTACTAACTATTTTGTTTTGGAAACATGTAAACATATTTATGAGCTGTATTACATAATAATATCATGGTACAATACTTATCCCCATCTTTGTAACTCAGATGCATAGCTGCAAAGGGATAATTCCCCTCCTATTGTTTGTCACATTATGTGTGATGTGTGACTACGCTTATTTAAGCAACAATATATAATTAAAGTAACATGGTGACGTGATAATCATATTTGACAGAAATATTTCGTCATAAACCCGGAATAGATCGTCCAGTCGTACGAATTGTATGTCTTTGCCATTTCGTCAAAATTATGTTGAATAACTATTTAACTGGGCGCTGTTGCTGCCATATGCAGCAGGACACACACACCCTCATCACCGGTCAACTTAGTTTCAAAATAGTCAACAAGTTAACTGTATAGTTAGCATAGTATGCGGATTCATCGATCACAAGATGCACGGCGCATGGATGGAACTGAGCTAGAGACAGGCGGACATAGCTAATAGTCTATTGATCCATTCTTCCTGCATAAACGTTACACGTCACATGTCATATGATCAACATCCATTGGGGCACTCGGAATGATGTACTTATCAGTATGGATAAACCCGGATGTTGTATAAATCGTACAACTATGTTATCCTAAGACTTGTTACGTTATCTCATTTTATTCCAAATTCACGGATGTCGGTTTAACGCCACCCCTGACTAGTGTGGGTGTGGATGGTATTTGGCTTGTTTATTGAGCTGCTTATCCTCTTGCCTTCTGCTCGCAGCAGTTTATCTGATATTATTGATCCCATTTTGCCTCAGATGTTAGCACAGGATTTTCTATATTTGGTTTTTGATTAGAAAAACGAAAGGTCGAGGGTTGGCAAGCTCCGATTTCTCATGCTAATAAATGTTTTGGATGCGGCCGGTTGGAATGTGAACCTCGTATTGTGTAGAACATTCATATCAAAATGCGATTATTTCGGTGGGCAGACTAAGATAGATGAACGATAATTCACAATGATGCGGTTTACGCATGAGGTACGAGCCATTAAGGAGAGGCGTGTTATATTTCAGACCAAGGTGACATTAACCATATATTGTCGTGACAGAAAATGGAAATAGATGAAGAAGTACGATCGGCGATCATTCGGGACAATGGAGTACCTGTCCGCCTGCGATCCACGGTATTTTAGTTTGTGAGAGGCCAAGGTATATGTGGGAGTAGAGCAGTCAAGTGAGTGGAAAGAAAACAGTTACTCCGCCGGATAACAATTCAACACGCATGGTGACGAATACCAGCGACGGGTCAACATACGAATACCGTGTTTAAAAACATGGATCCACCTATGTATTTCGGACTTAGCCACATAAACCTGGATGTAAATGAGCCACACACGAAATTTGACGAGATATCTGATAAATATTTGACTATGATTTCCAATCAAATTTGGTTTTAAATAGTCAGAATATTTAAGCAATATCCGACATTAATTATTCATTAGCACGAATAGAATATATCGCATTGCGTGTACATGCGACTGGAAATGGATTGTTCACGTGCGATAGCGAGTCGACTGTCTAGATATATTCTGCAAAACATATAGAGTATGCCTACCTAACCATATAACACGGGTTAGTCGGCCGATACAGGGCCGTACAAGCCCAGGTATTAGACAAGTACTGGGCCAGGAGCATGCGCTGTATTATTAGATGCTCCATTGTTTCACACGTACCATAAGATTATTACGTAGATTTCCGAGACAGCCAGTTTACCAATTATATAGTCATCTGATAGATTGACGTCTATAACGCTGCGATTGGTCATTACGATCGCCTAATAAGCGCCTTAACGTTCATTAGTAGCGGCTCAATGACACGGCTAGACACTAACTCCAACTTAAGTAAATGTATACCTTTGGCCAATTGAAGGGTGCACGTGGATGATGACTTTCCGCCGTGCCATATTGATCTACAATTCCCGGGGTAAGTTGTTCTCAGAAGTGAAGTCATTATTGAGTTTATACGGCTACCTCGATGCGTGTTTCGAACCAAGGAGGTGATATGGGTTTTGTCTTAGGAAAATGTGTTGTATATGTTGGAATACCTTTCGGTGTGCTGTTGTTGATTGGAGATAAAATACGTGAAAAACAGCAGAATGGGTGTGGAATTGTTCGATAACAACCGGTATGTTTTTGATAAATAATTTATTTATTTATTTATTATAATCAGTAGACATGGGTGTAGTAGAAAATTCATCTGTGTGTTTGGAGGAGGGGGCGAGGCGGGAGGATTTCTGAAATCTCGACATGTCCTGAGGCCATCTGCCGTTTTTCTGAAGGTACATAAAAAAATATGGACTCTTGCTTGGCTGTCAAATTGGCTCCGCATCCATGTAAAATGAGTGCACATTTTTTATCCATATCCCTGCACGCCGCCCCCGCCCCCGCCCCCGCCTTGCAGACACCCGGGTCAATACAATACTGATAATAGTATTGCTAACCCATCGCTATTATTAATATCCTCAATGCAATATTGCTATATAGTGGCATTGAATAATCATATATATGTAGGTGCGAGTGTGAACGTGGCGGGTGCGGTGGGTGTTGGGTGGGAGTAGGGTGTGTGGTGCTGGGTGTGTGAGTGGGGTGGGTGATAAATCGAAACAATATACTTGTAGTAATTTCTTAATGTCACAATCGATTATATGTTCGTCATACATTTTATATATAGTTAACACAGCTGCAGTAATTACGATCTCCTATATGTGCACACATACACGTACAAATTTCTGATTCGAAATATTAGTGTAGTAAATTTTTAATTGATTAATTTATTTTAATAAATATTCAATTCTCATCAGATTTCAACTACACGTATTGCTATACACTCCACTTGAATGAAGCATAAAGATGGTTGGTGATATTAAATTCATTGTCACAAATTAGAAATACAACTTTAATAAAGGTTTCATTTGCACAAATTGTTTAATTTCTTTTTCAAATTAGCCCTATCTTACTCGATATAACTGACTTATAAAATGCATATATGAGTATATTGGGCGTATATTGATGTTAAATATGTAACCCTCGCATCGTTAGTGGTAGAGGTTATGGTTGTATACATTGCTAGATATGCCCGCAGAACATTTCTAGCTAAGGTCCGCCGATGCTGTACACGTGCTGGAATCAATTTATAAACTGTGATTAGCTGAATTCTCAGAATCCCAATTTCAAAATAACTATACAGCTAAG
Source organism: Chaetoderma sp. LZ-2023a (assembly GCA_034401795.1). Taxonomy (NCBI): domain Eukaryota; kingdom Metazoa; phylum Mollusca; class Caudofoveata; order Chaetodermatida; family Chaetodermatidae; genus Chaetoderma; species Chaetoderma sp. LZ-2023a. The sequence goes on along the minus strand of CM067369.1, from coordinate 111,257,435 downwards.
ATCTTGAATATTTCGAAACTAATTTGACTGTGGGATGTTGCTGCACATGGCGCTAACTGTTTTCAGTTCCAAATTAATCAACATAATCTTTATTGAATTGTAAATTCATCAAAGACATACAATTCGTACATTTGACTGACTTTTCGAGCTTTATGACTGAGTTACTACAGCATTATGCATTTGACGTCAACCTACATGTGGGATAATTGATTATGACGTCAGATACATGAGTGGCATGTCAGATCATTATATTGCAAGGTAACTCTGCACGTAACGGTGTAATATGCCCAATAGTATATAGCTGATGGGACCGGACAAACGTGCTCCAATAAGATGTGAGGTATGACAAATTTTATTTCCTTAAGAAAAATTGGCGATAATTCGACTTGACAGCTCTTCTCCACCTTCGCTCGGTATTATTTAATCTGGCGACAATGGCATCTAATACACCAGGTACATGCTATAGGACCGTGTAACAGCATATTGCCACAAATACAGAAACAATCGAACCAATCGCAATTGTTAGCGTGAAAATAAAGTCGATTTTAGTAGAAATGGTAAAGATACATTTCTTACAATAATCTTAAAACTGGAATCATATGGCGAAAGGTCGATTGAGGAATGAGTTACTTGGTACTGATTTGATACAAAGCATGGCGAATACATTCACATCAACAACCAGAGGGGGAGGGGGGGGGGGGGGGGTGTGTGTGTGAAATATGTATCTTTTCTTTGGAAACCCGCCAATATTGGGGAGTGTGTCGGTTATGTCTTGGTTGGGTCAAATCTGATTTTAGTCGATAACGATCATGTTCGGTATATTGCACCTACACGCGTGTGGAAATTTTGGAAAGAACGGGTTTTCATCGAATGGACTAATCCGATATGTCACCGAATTCTTTGATGTCATACTCAAATACGTCACATGTTAGCTGACGTCAAAATCAAAATGGCGTAGGTCCATCACGGAAGCGGAATTTGACTCTACGCTGTTGTTGCCAAAGGCAACAACAGCTCCAAGTCAAAATAGTTTCAAAATATTCAACAGCTTACCAGTCCTATATACTTAGCTTGGAAATTGTGATTCTGTGAGTTCATGTTTCGAAGAGTAAAAATCGATTCAGACCGCAGATAAATTGGGCGGAGATTAGTTAGAACTGGACGGAAATGGATCCCTCAGTTGTACCACAACTGATAGGTAATGGCGCATGTTCACTGAAGCAATGGTGGCAGGACATAGATAGGTCCGCATGCATATGCATGTGGCAGGAAATTCATCGAACGGTTATGCAACTATCACATTTAGACGAGTTGTAATTTGTCTTCGAAATAATTGATGTTGCTATATATCTCACTCATGAGTGAGGGCAGTTTACCTAGCGAGAAAATATCAAGGAAGTTCAAACAATGGAATAGCAAAAGTTCGTAATCTCTGATTGTTCGTGTTTCCTATATAATTCACACATTTAAATAGTGTTAATGCCATTTCTATTTCGCGATTTCTCTGTATCGGCATATGTCGTATATATCGCAGATCTCCACAAACTTAATAGACAAGCAGCGTTTATTGAATCAGAGATGTGGTTCTATTTTGATATGGCGACACTTCTAATGGCATTTACAAGTACCTAAGTTACTTTCCTTTATGATAAATCATCACACTAAAATTTCCTATAATTCTTAAAAATCCAGCTAACAGAACTGTACCAAGATACACACACACGCACGCACGCACGCACTCACGCACGCACGCACGCACGCACGCACGCACGCACGCATGCCCGCCCTCCCGCCCGCCCGCACGCACGCACGCACGCACGCACGCGCGTATGCACAATGCAACGAGATGGAACATGTGGAGAGACTGGTCATGACGAGTGTGTGGTTATCGTGAAGATGGATAGCATGAATGTTGTAACTGTTGTGGCTATGAGTAGATTCGTAAACATAATACGTCTTTACACATGCATTTACTTTTGAGCAATGCTTAAGCAGAATACAATTAATTTACATATGGGCTATCCTGTATGTACTACGGGACATAGTCGTGTGAAGTCATATGTACAGAATAAATACGCTTAGTCACCATTGTGCTATGGCCACTCAGATAAATGGCTCATTTATGTGTTAGTATCTTCCCATCTTTTGACTTCCCTAATGACTCAAATGTATTGGATCCTGCAGGTTAAAAGTGGCATTAGCGGCAGAAGCAGACACCAGCAAAACACATATATTGTCAACACCGACTCTATGATGGCTGATTTTGGTGTCTTTTTGTGCATATGGTTGACTCAGTAAATCCTATGCATGACATACACCATATCGAGAACGCAATGCCATACGCCACCAGATCAGTAAACGACTGAACGACCCTACATGAACAAACCTTTAGACGATGAGATTACACACGCAGATGATTGCAGCAAACTGTTTTGAGCAGCCTTGTCTACCACCATCGTCGTTTGCGTATACCACTGAGAGCAATTTCATTGAAACAAACAAGGAAAAGACAGATACCATCAGAGAATGTTTGGAAACCGTCCACGGATCCAGCATATGACCCATTAAACCGTTTGTGTGTGGTCTTAGGCCACTGCAAATACCAATCGATTCAACGGCAGTTGAGAAGGCAGTTAATCCTATAGAGATTTGGAAAGAATAGATTTAGTATGCAGTTAATAGAATCTCCAAGCAAATCGCATTCATATATAACTTTGCCTTCTTCTCCCACCCATGCTGCTCCCAAAATGACCCTAATCGAGCATGCTAGAGCTAAGGTGCTTAGGATAAGAAACAGTGGCCGAAGAAAGAAATTTCCTGGTTGCAGTTTTCATAATACTGCATGCACATCATCATCGTCGTCATCATCATCATCATCAGCAGCAGCAGCAGCAGCGGCAGCGGCGGCGGCGGCGGCGGCGGCGGCGGCGGAGGTGGCGGCGGCGGCAGCAGCAACAACAGCATTCGTGTTTTTCTAAGGTCAACGAGATACGTCGGAAGGTGATGCTACTTAAACAAATTATCTTTATGGTCCTGGATAAAGAACCGGGATAAAATAGAGGGAACTTCGTGCATATTATGATCCTACTTTTATGAACATATGCTCTATTATACCCAGAAAACCAAGCACACTCCACAATTAAATTAAAATACCTGGACGATTAAATCAAAACAGGAGCTATGTGACCTGAGGAGCCTGTTGTGACTGATACAGCACAAGCAGGTGTGTTTCGCACCAGACGCTGGCATACATCGCCATATGCCACAACAATATAACGAGTGTGAGGCGTTCTGTCATAAATGTAAAATAATTTGACACACTGCCTGGCAGCCAGACTAAGAGATGACACGATAGGAGGACTTATATTAGTTGCAGATCACGACAAAACATTCAGTGAAGAAAGTATACACGCGTGCATGCGTGCCAGAAAGTGACATGGGTGATACTAGCCAGTTAATGTACACGAATGTATGTTTAGACTCTGGCTGCTACTGGCATTTATCTCGCTGGATATCGTCCGTTATATGGGCCATATTCTGGCGACTGTAATTTAGTTCGTGTGATAATCAATACATACACTATTGGCAATTCTGGAGCAAGGACATGTTACCATAATGATACATACAGGCAATCGTGGCCATATATTGGGTCGAACATCTTTCAGAGACACGGGCGTTTTATTGAGTGTGTGTCATTACATGTAATTTTATTATTCACTAACGATTAGCAGCGTCGTGTACTCTTGTAGAAGTTGAATCAATATTATCCATAAACGTCAGCCATTGGCAAAATATGAACAGCCCACTGATGTGTCGATATTGCAGATATCATTTCTAGCTGAATAATTTAAGGCAACATAGAATCTAATATTATACGCTCCACTTATACGCTTTATACTATATAAACCGGGAGAATAAATTCAACAATCAAAAAGCAGCCAAGAATATAAATATGAATAGAAACATTGGTGGGCACCACTCCAAAACCGCCACACAACACCGCCCAACAAGAGAACGAGAGAGAGAGAGAGAGAGAGAGAGAGAGAGAGAGAGAGAGAGAGAGAGAGAGAGAGAGAGAGAGAGAGAGAGGCAGAGACAGAGACATAAAGAGAGAGGTGGGGTGCGAGCAGGAGATAGATAGAGCGAGAGAGAGAGAGGGTGGGGTGCGAGCAGGAGATAGATAGAGCGAGAGAGAGAGAGAGAGAGAGAGAGAGAGGGCGGGTTGGAGGGAAAAAGATACGCTTACATGTCTCAATCGAGATATACTATATTGTCCAGCTAGTTTACAATATATTTCACTTCGCACAATCACAATATGCTATGCCTGGATCACGTGATTGGCAATGCAATGCGATGAAATATTGTATTCTGAGAACTCCCAATTCAGGCCGGTCGGTCAACTTGAGTGTTCCAATATACGGATTCTGGCTAAGCCCCGCCCGTACGTTGGAATCGATTTGAAACTTGGAATACTGAATCCCCTGAAGCTAAATTCTAACGTAACTATACAGGTAAGTTAGTGAGTATTTTAAAACGAACTTGGCGCATTGTAGCAACAGTTCACACTCAAATTAATTTCAAAATAGTCACCATAATCTTTTATAAATTAAAAATTTATGAAATGCATACAATTCGTACTCTTTATAGACAGACAGTTCAGGATTGGTGGCGGAGCTGCGTCATTTTGATTGTGATGGCAGATAACACGCGTGCATATTTGATTATGACGTAGGATACCTGAGTTATAGATTGGATTTATCTGTTGAAAATAACCTATGTAGCTCATGAATATGTCCCTATGAAAGAGCCGTGAAAGCCAGCATGGTACTCACTAGAATCAAGCCATTGAAGTGCAGCGCAAAGCAACAACGTTGAGTGTAACGCAATACCCCACAATCGGCAGTGTCTTTACCATTGATTTGCTCCATTTCTAACAGGGACCCTGAAGTATGGTGAATTCGTTATTTGACCCGGAACTAATCCCTAACTAGTGCCTATTTTGCACACATTTTATATTCCGCACTTCGTTCCTTTCTAATGCGCAATTTATTTTGCCAACGTCTATCCCCAATTGGATTCAGTTTCTTGGCGAGCACATCGATTTGGAGAAGAAACATCCGTCAGACCAAATTATCGTTATTTATTGAAATAGATATCGTAGATGAAAGCGCAAGTCAGTTTGGATTTTCGCATCTCGTAGCGGAATATTTCACATCTTCAGCGATCATAATTTGAGAACATATTGTACAAAATGATCCTGAAAGCCGTCAATGAATAGTTTGGCAATTTATGATCACGCATAGGGCAAAACGGCGCATTTAACAATCAGCTTCTGATTCCCAATCGGATATGGACATATGTAGACATGTGTCACTATACATTTGTGCTCTGGCACTTAATATTATAAATACGTCTTGGAATAAAATGTCGGACCAGGTAAGTATGGTGATGATAAAAGGTTTTAAAAGGTGATACATTTTAAGACTTTCTAATTAAAATTCGTAAATTTTTCGCACACAAAAACATTTCACCAGGTCCCGATGAAACACATTTGCGTTTAATGCAGTCGTATGGCAATGCTGTTAGGTATTTTACAAATTATAAACAATTTATGCACTTGTTCCGCCATAAACAAATGAATTAAGCTTCAGTATATATGCCAAATGCAAACATGAACATCTCGATTATTGACACAGTGATCTACCAACAGTTCGCTAAATAGCAATATGATGTGTGGTCTTTATAGCTGATCACATTCTACCAGGCTTTAGATCCCTCTTAGAACAGACAAAGGCACGGATTTCAAGAAACGTATGAAAAGAAATAAACTGCCGTCATAGCTAGGGGGGGGGGGCATTTTCTCAAACTACATTAACAAAATAATCAGTAGGAGCTTCAACATTGTAGATTGTGTAACTTGTACAATCTAACAGTTCATCAGATACATGAGACCTATGTTTCTTTTTTTTTTATCTGGGAAACGTATTTCACAAGTTCATTACCTGGAGTAATACATGTTTTCAATAACCTAGCTGGAGGATTATGTGTGAACAAATGAACAAACTTGAAAATCTGACAACTACATTTCCTAGAGTGAAAGGGCAGCAAAGTCTGCTTAATGGCTTCCACCATTAGATTATAACGAAGGTGTCATTAAGAGGAATGTATTCACCCACATTAACCCCACAAGCGATAGGTGATAAGCCGCACTGCATCCGGTAGTAACGCCGTCTATCCTTAAATAGCACTACATCAGACATTCTGGGACAGCTTTAGATCACGCAGTTCCCAATAAAGCGGAACATGGGATCTTGCTGGCTTTCTGCAATGTAGCGGCCACGCGTCGAACACATCTTCAAGTCCTTCTTTATCACGCATAGAATCATCATCATCATGCTCATCATCATCACGGAAGTCAGATATATATTTATTCTGTATTATTTAAACCTGCTTTCCAGTGTACAGTTGTACATTTTGAGAATTTGCTTGTTATTTTAAAAGCAATTAACAGACAGTTAACGTAACCACGCGCGCTGGGAAGCAATAACTATCAGTCATATAGTTTTAAAAGTATCGGGCAATATTATACGTATATCATCTAGTATGATGGTCTTCCAATTGCCGCAGCACTTGAGAATTGATATCACAATAAAACAAATTAATCTTCCATAATTGAAATGTTGTTGAGATTCAATTGCCAGTTCTCTTTCCCGAAGTATTCACAAAATAGAATCCAGTTTTGGGAGGAGACAAACAATTTTCCCGCGGCAATCTATGGATATTATCTAGGATGGCCCAGCATACTCAACACACAGAGCAAATATCAAGAATGCTTCCCAGGTTGACAGTATTCAACAAAATAGTATTAATTATTTGAATAGCAGTACAAATTTTGCTTCTCTCATGCAATATATAGTACAGCATGCCATAGTTGATTTGTAAGTCACGCGCAAAATTATCACATGATAAGCTGTTATGACGTAGCGGCTTTCTGTCTTATTTTTATCATTAAGTTTAATTATCCAATATCAAAGTGGAGTGTCTGATCTTGTGATGTGATGATTCCTCGACGTAAACAAACCAGCAGATGGTGTCTCTCAGTCAACTGGGAGTTTAATAAGTTAGATTGTTGTGAGTTATTGATGAAATTTGGAAGTAGGGTGCATGCGCTTGTACTATAAAGTCGACGGTTTCTTCTACACTGTAGCTTTCTATTATACTCTCTAATAAGAGGTACGTTTTGGACACAAGTTATTTGCGATGATCCTTCAGTTCCTGGCTACAGTGTCGCTATGGGAAACAGCCGATAGCGATCTTTATTTATGCAAAAATCCTATTGTCACGAGAATATGGAACCCGCAAGAATATGAGACGTGCGAATAGATAGTCACTCCAACAAAGAAAAGGATTAAAGATCCTCTTTGCACACAATACATATACTGAACGACCTCGGTGAGATGCATAACATAATGTTACAAGATAGTGTGAAATCACATCTACCTTATTTTATGACATGGTTTCATTCGAGTTTTGATTACATTTGATTACAACGTTATTGACACTACGGGAAATTTAAACTCGTTTAAGAACAGAATTGAATGTTCAAACATCGTAATATAAATCATGCATGATGTTCCTAAAGATGGTATGGGTGGGATTAAGAATGGAATTTAGCTAGTAACGTTGCACGTCGTTCTTTTCGCACTACGACTGAACTAGTGCTGCCTTTGACTACTGGTAGAAAGTAGAACGTTGTACGTTGTATATGGTTGCTGCTAAAAGCTGTAGCTGTCATATATAGCAGCAATATTTAACACGCAACAATCTTATAGCACAATAAAGCAGCATTAAATATGCTCCAATGCACTTTCCATGTCAGTAAATAATAACACAAACATAGCATTATGGTATTCACATACGCATTCCTGTATATATTCCCTATATGCAACGTAAACGTTCGGAAGATGCACTCATGAATTATTCACTAAATAAAGTAACACTGACTTATCACAGCAGGTGATTCCACAAATAATATGAACTTAAGCTAGAACTAAAAAGAATTTCTCTAAGGAGCATTATCTCCTAAATACCTTTGACGGCGTTGCTCTGTTTCAGTGGAAAATGTGTAATAGACTAAGTGTGCACAGTTCTGATCACAAGGGCCCCTGATTATTGTTGCATATTGAAAATGAAAGTCCCTTGTGCATTTAAGAGTGTCACCTTCTAGTAAAGGGATCAATTGGACAGTGACATTGTATGTTAAAATTGTTCTTATCGTGTGGGTACTGATATTAAACTACACAGATGAACACATGAGCTTGATTTGTTTAGATAAGCTTGGTTGTGAGACCTGACATGATAAATACAAGGTACACAATCTGATTTGGAGGCTTCCGCTCCCGAATTACCGCTATCCAATCTATTGCGTAAGCATGGTATTGTCTGTTGTGCTTCTGTTTCTTCAAGCGGGCTCGTGCGTGCGTGCGCGTGTGTGTACGCACGTGCGTGGGTGCGTGATGTGTATGTAACATATATATGCTACATTGAGCTGCTTTGCAGGTCTTAAACAAATGCATCAGATGATGACGATGTACTACCTAGATAGGATACTATTGAATGCAATATGGAAATTGACATTTGACACATTTTCTTGAGACAGCTGACCATCATACAATGGCCCATGTAAGCAGTTTCTACTCCCACCTATCCTTCATTGTAGGTTTAGAATTGGCTACATAATCTTACCAATCATTTTCCTTTCAAATCCAATTCCCGCAATGGCTGATCAATGTTTGATGGTGTTGATTTAATGCAGTTATGCTGTTTGATTAATTCTATTTATGGCCTGAGACATAAACCGGTGATCTGGTCTAAAAGACTGTTCTCACACACTTTTAGATGAGTTTATGCATTTGCCAACACTAATTTAGCAAATACTCATCATCAAAACACGAGCTACTATTTTCTTAATTTTCAGTAAAGACGTCGTAATACTAAGTGAATTCGGGCTTACATGTACATTTGCATTAGACATAATAATTATGGATGAGGAAATGAAGTCAAATTACGAAAATTAAGTCTTCTACACGTAATACGATTGCTCCAAGCGTTCTTTCTCTTTGATACGGTGCATATAATGAATATATGGCCATCTAGTTGTTGCATCACTTGAATTACACAACAGCATCTAAAAATTGATTATTATTACGCTCATCCCGTATATGTGGATATTTGTATGTGCGTGTGCGTCACACGTTCATGCGAACCGGACGTAACACACTTTAATTTACTCAGCCTAATATGAACAAGGATGTATGGTACCAAACGATACAGGATGGGAATTTTTAGTTGGCGGGAGAGACACGTATATGCCAGCGCTTTATGTAGATTGCATTTAGCTGTGGCAACCCTTAAACAATATTTGTGCAGATCCAGGATTATGTATTGTGAAACACATTCGCTAAAATCACTTTTTCGACATGCTTTGTCGGGTTTTGACATTTGGACATGTAATGGAGGAATTCAGTTTCTCAGTCAATCATATGACGTCATAATCAACTACGTCACATATATGCCGATTTCATAATCAATTACGTCATGAATGGCAGGATATAGTCCACCATAAACGCTTATTAGTCCGGCAAGTTGTATGAATTGTATGTCTTTACAATATAATAAACATGCCATAGGCAGCAACAGCACCCAGTCAAATTAGTTTCAAAATATACAACAGCTTACCTGTATGGTTGTCCGGAAATTGAGATTCAGAGAATGCAGGAAGAGATTGATTCTGCAGTGCAGTGGCTGTCAGTGTTATTGGCTTCCTTCACTGCTTGAATTAGATGTCATATCCGTCCACAGTCTGCTTAATCAAACGTGTTACCTGCCTCGCCAATACTAACCCAACCACTGCTAGTTTTCTCTGCTCCAGATCTCTAACATGCATGCGTCTCGTGCACGATCAAAGACTGGTAAATCGTTGTTATCTCTAACTAGAATAGTATGTTATTTTCTCGGTATTTGCAGGAATGTGAAATATAATATACTGGGTCCGAGAGTGAAAGTTATTAAATATGAAATATCACTCATTCCCTCGGCACATTTAAGCCACGCAACGTGCTGCTGTTGTGTGTTATTCCTTTGCTCATGTACCTTTCCAAGCAATCTCAACCACATCATATTTAAGTGAAAGAAGTTTAAGCTGCGCTATATATGAAGCGAAATTACGGAATTATATATCCGCATATGAATGATGCTGAATTGGCCATTAAAAGCAAATGTTTGCTAAAATTCAATGAATTATCATTTCCAAATTTGAAATCACAAAAGCATTGACTAGGAGATTATGAAAGTATGATTAGGAAAATGTGACAAATAGGGCAATTATATATAATAGATATTAATCAGCATAGAACCTTTCAAACCCGATGTAATTATCTTCATGAGAAAAATAATCCAAAATCCACTTATTATGTTAATCCTTTAAATGCATTATAACCAATCAACTACAGAAAATAGAGTTTACTTTATATAACATATTTCATCAAATATAAAGCAAAAATCTGGTTTATGTCTTGAGGATAAATTCAGCTAACATTTTGATGATTGAAAATTATTGCTTCCTTATTGAATTCCTTCAAACGGCCCATGATGTATTCAGGAGCGTGCGTTTTTTAAAGTCCCCTGGTGGCGCAGTATCCAGTCAGGTCTTCCAATGGCCACTGGCACCAGTGATGCTTGGTATTCTACCGTCGGGAATGCACTAATGTGGCATGCATTTTATAAAATAAAGTTAATTATGGGGAGGAACAGCTAAACGTGTGCCTATGTACATGATTAGTTATGGCAGGTTGATTAATTAGATTACGTTCCTAAATGGGTTTTGTACCATTGGTTTCGTTCCGTCGTGGTGGGTAGTGGCGGTTTCAGAATATTCAGAGTGCTGCGGCTGCTGTTGCTGCTTCTTACTACTACTACTACTACTTTTTTTTTCTTTTTTGAAAATCCGACGCTGACGCAGTCGGATACACTTCCCGGAGGAACTCCTTTAAAAAGGCTTGCAAACCCCCATAAAAAATTGGTTGAAATAGCAGGATTTATTAATAGAATAACAATACAAACCTAACATGTCAAAACAGTGCAAGCTAAAATACTCTATTATCATATACCACAACCGTGGCATAACTACATAGAAAACATAATTAATAAAGAGCTGATAACATAACATAATTCAACAAAGACATTGCTATTTGCACAGCGTGTAGTAGTAGGCCCAAATGGCGAGCATAGCTAACCAACAAGTGGTAAAGCCACTCATCAATAATTAGCAGTAAGCTACTGCTAATCATTGATGCCATTGAGCCGATTCATGACCGGCAGGCTAAGTAGATCATATGTAGTTTAACGTAGCACACCGTATAGTAGTAGGGCCAAATGGCGAGTGCAGCTCGCCAACAAGTGGCGAGGTGACTCGTCAATAAGTAACAAAAAGTCGCTCATTGACGCCAGTTAGCCGATTATTAAATACCCAACGGACGTAGTAGCCTTTATATAATATAATGCACAAAGCAAACGTATACAAACTATGACTACTTAGATGGCGCTCTGGGTTCACATTCTAAATTTACTTCATTGTAAGTTTTTGCAAATTACCCTGGAACAAATACACCTACAGTAAATATTTACAACAGGAAGCTAATTGTAAGATACCACACTCTGTTAACTTGAAAATCGGATCACCTCCAGAATATTGACATAATGTTCATTTGATATTTAAATATTCTGATCCCAAGGTTAGGATATTCGTCAAGATTAGAGTCTCCTAAGGCATTACAATTTTAAAATAAAGGCAATTAAATTAAATTAAAATAGCATTTATCAATATACAGCAAGCAGCGAGTGTGCTAGCTTATACAAGTTCCGCTTCTGATACTTTTAGATATCCGTATTCAACTGATACTAGGCCAGTTTTGCACCATACGTCTTTAAATCTACTTTCTCTCCCATGTTCTACTAGCCTGTAAAATTCACAATGAATGCAGTTTATCAACAATGATCGAAATATAGCTTGTATGGCTCTCTGATGGTTGTTGCCGGTTTTATCTCTGGCCTCTGAACACCGATGCTTCCAGATGGCCCACACTCCTACAGATAACAGGGTTATTAACAATTCTTTCTCCTGGCTATTAATGATTCGTCCGATAGTTGAGCAATCTTTGAACAAAATTGTTTCAGCCACTAAATTCACATATTTGGTTCCAAATTTAGCAAGGAGCATATTGATATATACCCAAAAGTCTGTAGTTATGCGACTCTGAGTAAATAGATGGTCTATCGTTTCCTTCAGTATTACATAATAAGCACCGGTCTGTACTTGATATTTTACACATATATGTAAGATGACCGACCCATATCCTTCGATGGAGCAATCGCCATGCCAGGTCCCGTGCATTTCCTGGTAGACAAGGTAGATGTATTGCTTTCCAGGCATTTTTTCCAGTTCTTTGGCGTGCATCCTAAATTGTTCCAATGCCTAACCACAATAGGAGTCTGTCTCCGACTTTGCATTAGAATTCTATACCAGTCTCTAGATGCCATGTTGTATTTTATATGTTCTGACATAAATACTAATGTTGGTTGCAACATATCAATGTTGCCACGTGCTTTCGACAATTTGAACCATACAGAAGGTATTGCATTCTTTATTCTAACAAATAAGCGCTGAGCATCAATATGTCTCATTGATGTTATTCTTGCTACATCTTGTATCGCAATCCATTTACGAGATTTCGGATTTACCAAGTCACGTAAATATTGAATACCATTTTTGGCCATAGAGAGCCAATATAATACATCATCATTATCACGAATCAACTCGTTGCCCCAAAGACATTTCTCTAAGGCATCTTCCCAACAATTGGGTTGTGGCATTGATCGTGTAAATATTTTTAAGGCTTCGAGCTGTTCTTTATATACATTTGGAATCTTTTGATGATTAGGTGGCAATTTATTGCACATAAATAAACATTCTACTGGAAATGGGTCAACGTACCTTTGGAGAAGTGCCCTTGAAACACTTGACCAAGATGAGTTTGAAGTAAGTAACTTATTCAAGAATTTCAATTTTAAAGAAGCACACTTTGCTGAAACATTAACCAAATTCAGGCCTCCGGCATGCTTTTCATTGGTGAGGATTAACTGTGATACTAAATGGGCTTTGTCCTCACATAAGAAGGACAAAAGTAACGTGTTGATCTTTGACTCTACTGATGTGGGCATATGAACTACAGAAGCGGTATACCACAGTCCAGATAAAATTAAATTATTACGGACAAATGCCTTGCCAAAGACAGTTAGGCGACGTCGTTTCCAATTTAGTAATGCACACTTTAGCTTGGATATCCTTTCTTCCCAGTTTAGTAATACATTTTGTTCTCTACTAAAGTAAATACCCAAAATTTTTATGACATCATTTGAGCAGTTAATATCCATCACATTATCAGTTCTGCCCTTCCAATCGCCCAAAAACAATCCCTTAAATTTATCTTTATTGATTTTAAGTCCTGATGCCTTTTGAAAATCTGTTAATACTCCATTTAAAATTCTAAAATCCGTATTTTTACCCGCAAACACAGTCCTATCATCTGCATATTGAGAAACCTTTAGTGGGCTTTCTACGCCACGTATACATATTCCTTGAAAGTCATTGCGTTGCCTCAATGTCGCCCCCAACGATTCCATAGCTATGACGAATAGAAGCGGGGACAGTGAGCAACCCTGTCTGACACCTCGTTCCAACACTACAGGTTTGGATAGCTGATTGTTAACTAAATAGCAACTTGTTATATCAGTATATAAAATATTGACCCATTTAATAAATCTTGAACCAAAGCCAATATGGTCTAAAGACTTAAACAAGAAATCCCATTCCAGTCTGTCAAACGCCTTCTCGTTATCAAGTGCTATTATTGCTGCTGGGATACAATCCTTTTCAACTAATTGAATAAGGTCCCGTATAAGTAAAGTGTTGTTTAATATTGATCTTCCTGGCACAGAGCAGGTTTGATCATCATGAATGACTTCGCCTAGGACTGCGCCAAGTTTTAATGTTAGTGCCCGAGTAATAATCTTATAATCTACACAGAGTAGAGAGATTGGTCTATAATTCTGTATTTTATTTCTGTCACACGTCTTGTATATAAGCCGAACATATGCTTGGGCCATCGATGTAGGGAGATGCTCTTGCTTAAAAATGCTGGTTGCTATTTCTTCTAATACTGGCCCAAATATGTGCCAGAATGTTTGATAAAATTCAACTGGAAGTCCGTCACATCCAGGAGACCTTTCTAACTTCATACCTTTGAGGGATTTTGTCAAATCATCAATTGTTATTGATTGGTCACAGCTTTCGCGACATGAATCTGGAAGTCTTTTCGTTATATTAGCTAAAACATCTCTAGTTGCAGTTTCCTCGCTTCCCTCAGATTTATACAATGATTTGTAAAATTCGGAGACTGTTTCAATCATTTCTGCATTTGAGCACACTGATACCCTATCATTAGTCTTCAGTGAGCGCATTAATTTCTCTATATCTCTTGCTTTTTCCAAATTACAAAAGTAACGTGTAGGCTTTTCGCCCTCGGTGTGCATTTGTGCTTTTGACCTTATTTTGGCGCCATCAAACTGATATTGCTCTATTTCATTTAGTCTACCTTTTAATCTAACTAATAGTTCGTAAAAATTATATTCCCCATCATTAATTTTCTTATTAATTTTACACAACGACCTCTGAAGCGCCTTTTTACGCTTTCGTATTTCACGTGCTTTCCTAATGGAATACTGCCGTGAAATATATTTCAGGTCTGATTTAGCATCTTCCCACCAGTCTGTTATACATTCATACGAACCTCTTCTTTCATCCCAATGCCTCCAACAACTTTCCACACATTTGCGGTAGCAACTATCTCGTAGCAATGCTACATTAAGTTTCCAAAATCCATCTCCTCGTTTGACCCAGTCAGCATTGTCTAATGTGATGGAAAACATATTGTGATCAGAGAAAGTTACTGGTTTTATGTTAGTTTTACACATGTAACCTTTCAATGAACGTTCTACATAGATCCTGTCTAACCTTGAAGCTAACCTTCCATCGGTTGAAAACCAAGTAAATTCCTGGTCTTCTGGATTTTCAATCCGATAAGTGTCTAACAAGCTTTTATTTTCACAAATGTGTTTCAAAATATTATGCGATGTGTCATTAAAATTAGACCTAGAGTTTCTGTCTTTAGCCTCGTCTAATATGCAATTAAAGTCACCGCCCATAATTAGGTTTTCAGGCATTCTGTCTTCTGAATTATTGTGGAAACATCATTTAGAAATTCACGGCGCAATTGATGAGAGGTAGGTGCATAAAGGCACATCAAATTTAAACTTGTGTTTAGTACATCAATTGATACACAAATCCATCGTCCATTTGGATCTTATGACGACGATATAACGTCAACATAGTTGAGACAGCGGGGCAGAATAAGAATGGCCACTCCCGCACTATTATCTTGTGATAAAGAAAAAAAAATCTGCCCTTTTGAAATATCTTTGAGAGATTCATACACTTCAGCTTTTTGAATTTTGGTCTCTTGTAGAAAAGCAATATCAACTCTCTCATTTGCTAATTCTTCAAGCAAGTGGCGCTGCTTGAATTCGGTATTTAATCCTCTGCAATTGATGGTGCAGATAATCATAATTTGTAAAATGATGTTTACAACCGCCATCATTAGATTAACTAGATTTGGGTTTTTTAGCTCGTTTCTTAGACCATTTACCTAATTTTCCTGCGAATTCAATATTTCCTAGTTCTACCACAGACAAATATTCATATTTGGAAATATCAGAATCATGTCGCAGTAGACGATATTTCACGCCTCTTGCCGTTACATATGGCACTAACACTTCACCCCCTTCTGATCGGTACATTACCATTTCATCTTTCATCTGTGAACTCTGTGTTTGAATGGACACATCTGATTCTGCAACTGACATTGTATCATCATCCATATCATTTACTTCAACCTCAGATTCTGAGCTATTGTCTTCTTTATGACGCTTATTGCTACTTAAGTAACATTTGGCAGGAGCATCATTTACCATATCTTCAAGCTGACTTAAATCAAGCGGAAAATCGACTGAACTTTCTGTCTTCTAGTCCTAAACTTATCCTGTCCTAATTTTAATTCATCTTCTAAGGAATTGTAAACTGGCTCTTCTGTAAGATCATCATTTTCTTGCGTGTCTTTTACAGCAACGTTTGGCTCCACTGCATTTTGAGTATTTTCTTGACTTAAGGTTATACCCTCCTCTAATACATGAATTTCATCAACTGTAGTTACTTTAACAGGATTTGATGATTTGTTTGTGTCATTTACAGTGGCATGAACCAAAACAACAGCTTCCGTAGCGGTTGCTTCAGAAGCATTTGACTCAGTTGCATCCTTTAATGGGCGATTATCTCCTGATACTGAGGGCTTGTTTTTATTTTTTGGACAGCGCCATTTAAAATGGTCAACTGAACCACAGAGCAAACATTTGTTTCGATTGGAACAATCTGTTGCCAAATGGTCAGTACTTAGGCAGATCCGGCATTCTTTAATTTGCCCTCTATACCATAAGGGCAGGACAAAGCTGCCATCAAGCGTCAATCTGTTTGGTAAAGGGCTATCCACTTTATCAAATCAAATACGTCTTACACCGTTTTCTAGCGTTCTGTCAAAGGGATACGTTTCCCGTTCAACCTTTTGCACTTTGCCATACTTCTTGAGTTCACTCATGATTCTGTCATCTGGAATTTCTAGTGGAACTTTCATCTTCACTAGCAACCTATCTGACTCGATTTCCTCTACGTTACAAACTTCACCTTTTACAATAAGAACATCTTCCAGAAGTTTTTCCTTGACCCCCTCATTTGACACTGTTACATTCCATACAGTTTTAGTAACATTGATATGCCCCTGCAAAGTAGCAGGTCCCGCGCCAACGACGTCTTTTAACCCATGATACACGTCCATAGCCGTGACACCCCACCCCTTAGTTGTTATTTTAGGGCTTAGGGTACGCTCATAGGTTGCCATGGTGGGTTATCAAAGGAGGAACCCCATACTACTACAATATATAATAAATATATACTTATATAACACCAGGACGTCAGGGAAAGAGCTAAACACTAAATAAATAGTGTCCCCTTTTGAAACCCTGACGTCTACCAACAAATATACGAATAGAGAGTACAGTCGTATATTTGTTAGTTTGAACCACTTTCTAAGTGGTTCACTAACACCTAGCCGATTAAAGTATACTAACAAATATATGAATAGATAGTACAGTCATATATTTGTTAGTCTGTTCGAGTTGACCGGGGACAGCCAACTGACTATAAGGATTTATATAGTTAAAGAACTAGGCTTGTGCTTACAAATGACAAAGGAATTAAATCCACTCACTCAAGCGATCTTGCCAAATATAATGCGCTAGCCTACGAACTATAGAAATAGCAGACTGGCGCGGGGAGAAATGTATTGCATTGACCACAGTAAGAGGAGCCCTATTAAATGGCGGAAAACGCCAGCTAAGAGGAATGCCTTTAGAAAATGGAGACACAAAATGCGCTCCAACCAAGACAAGAATTTACAAATTAAACATAAAGTTTGAAAGGAAATACTAATACGAAATATATGTATAAAATTTTTCTACAAAATCGCGCTAGAAACTAGCAAATTCGGGCAGCAATTGCAGAGCTAAATAAACGCGTGCGTTCACTTCGACTACTACTACTACTACTACTACTACTACTACTACTACTACTACTACTACTACTACTACTACTACTACTACTACTACTACTACTACTACTACTACTACTACTACTACTACTACTACTACTACTACTACTACTACTACCACTACTACTACTACTACTACTACTACTACTACTACTTCTACTACTTGCTTTTTATATTAGCAGCTGTTAATTCCATCTATCTATATTTTAGGAGAACAAACAGTGGTATCAGTCTATGAACAAAACGAGAAATATGCGCGTTTCCTTCCACTACCATCAAATTCCATATCTTCATTGATCTTAAGAAAACCACCTCTTGCGGGAATATATATCTGCATATAAATGTATATAATAATTATGCATGCATTAGGCACTTACTATTTCGGATTAAATTAGCCAAATTGCTACAATTCTTCTTTCATAACCTCATTAGAAATTGAAATACACGAGGGTACATTAGTTTGCCTCACACAACATATGCGAGAACTATGTAGCTGCAGAGTCAGTTTGGTCCATAACCACAACGAAAAGTATATGCAGATCGCATAAGAAAATGACACATATTGGATATGCTAGCAACATCATAATCAATGAAGGACAAGCTAAATCACCAGCCAAACAATGCATTCAAGAAAGAGTGGCGCATTACAGCCATATCCCAGATAACAGTGCCAGGTTATGTGATCTGTTGTGGAGATTTGAGCATATGGTTTCAACCCGATTATTCACAGTTTATCTCTACACCAATGAAGCTGATCAACAGTTTCAATCTGGTTTGTTGTTCCATTCCCGAATGTGTTCAACACCCTCGTATAATGTGTGCCACCATCAGTCGCGGAAGTACGTTACTTATTTTACCAACTGACACGTGGTAGCAGCGGATATCTATGCCCGGGCCATCCATGGTTTAAGGGTGTATTGACCACACGCAATCCAATATAAATAAGGTATCAACAATTTGCCAGAATAGTAACACTCTTCATATTATACGATGAATTCTAGCAGCTTTGGCTACTGCAATGCGAATGCGGTTGTTTGTGTGATAGGGCACATGCCTTCCATTATTACTGGCTGGTTATTGCCCGAGAAGGGTTGAAATTCATTCTGACCCATGAATAGCATGACTGCGTAACGCTGATTTAGCGGAGAAATGGAGAGATGCAGAGTCCCGATAGGCCATAGGTTATCATGTGTGTTGGAATGCTGGCCTTTGGAATTTACACAATTTACAAAGAAATGTATATAACCGTCGCAGGCTACACATCGGAACCGCAACCTATCTGATGATGTTTGGTACCGTTCGAAACCTCATTCAATCTAGTTTAAGCACCTGTTTCTCAAATCTTATTTTCGTCCAGAAATGAGCTTGGAGATTGTGTTGAATTGCAGGTCATTAGAATGAATTAGATGAATTCTGCTGCAGTAGACTGGCTTCCAGACAAGTGATGGCTGGACTATTTTTAAATCCAGCCTCATGATTCGCTTACAGCATCCATCCACGCACGTGCGTATGTCGCGCATGTAATGTAGCGGTGGTGTACGTCTCTAGCTGCTATATAAGTTAAGAAAATTGCGTGTTTTCATTGTGTATGGGCCAGTTGGCCCGGTATGTCATCTTATAATGGACTAACTGGACACCTCTATAGTGTCACCGCCATCTACTTGAAACAACACGTGCTAGCAGTAATACCACCTTCCTCCATTCTCTTATATGGTCAGCTCGCGGCTCTTGCAGGAAAGGAGGTATCTTACTTTCATATATGCTCAGTTAAATCTACGTAGTTTGGGAAAGCAAACTTCAAATATGTTCCCGTTACTCACCCCACTAACTGATCTAGGTTCTTTTTCTCAATTTGAAACATTGTAACCCCGGCTCTGAAGTTCCTACATCCACCTCCCTTCCTCCCCCCCCCCCTTTCTCTCCTCCAGCGAGACGTTTATTTTCCTCTATCCACCACCAAAATGTGTGGACAACATCAAATATCTTCTCTCACCGAGTTAGTACATCCCTTGGCCATGCCACCAGAGCAGAGAGTGCACAGCGTGAATGCATACATTTAGTATAGTATTAGCAGTACTGCTGGTCAGCTCCAGTTGCTTTCCAGTGGCTTGCCCACGGGCTGTGAATGGACTGGGAACCAGTAATATGCACAATTTCCATTACACAAAGGAAACTCGATACAACTGGCGCCTGCTGTGAGACAGTTTTCCTGACCAACAGTCCATTGCAAACGCGATGACATCGATGCACTATTGTGAGGGAAAATCCCTGCTGTAGGGGAAACTGGTTGCACGGCAAAAGGTGAGATTTTGGGTGTATTTTAATCATTTGCAGCGTCAAGAATTCCACTTTGTAGATAACCTTATAGATAAACTGGGAAATATCGTGTAAGCAATTTATTTATTCATCTGTCTGTTCTTTCGAAGAAAAGTACGGATTATGCCGCCGTGTCGTATGCGTGCGTGCGTGCGTGCGTGCGTGCGTGCGTGCGTGCGTGCGTGCGTGCGTGCGTGCGTGCGTGCGTGCGTGCGTGCGTGCGTGCGTGCGTGCGTGCGTGCGTGCGTGCGTGCGTGCGTGCGTGCGTGCGTGCGTGCGTGCGTGAAAAAAATAGAAATGCTGCAATGGATATTTTTCTCAATAAACTTGTTGGTCAGCTGAGTGATAACACTCATTCCTGTCCGATGCCCTCCACCACCCCACCACCCCGCCACATGTATAAATAACACGTTTTGTTAGTTCCTGGCAAATACAGACCTTATCCCTCCACCCCATCCCCCACCCCACCTCGTCATGTAATATATACATATTGTCAAAGTGCCGTTGATTAGATTTCAAACACCCAAATGATTGTCCATGGAAAATATATTCCGTATTTGGGCCAATGTGGGAAAGAAATATTATTCATTCCCTAGATGGTTTGGAGTGAGCCACATGCCTCTTCCTTTCCAAATTCCAACTCCTTCCCTGGATGGTTTTGTGTGATTACCTATGTTCAAAACAGACTTGTGGTAATTACCTTGTGCTCATGCATACGTACACCCACGTACGTCTGGATAAACAAGTCATTTTACAGACAGTGTGGTTTAACTCAACTAATTCAATAACGTGATGGATGATCTGCCACGGGAGATTTCGAAACCTGTTTAAATACACTACAGTCCAACTCAGATATAATGGAAAATGTTTGCAAAAACAAAATAAAATGTACTATTAAATACATTGAACTTAATTGTATTGGCAATCAAATTAAATCAGACATATTCAACAGAACACTCCTTAGATCGTGTTCGAAATTGTACTAACTATAATATTTCAGGGTTTTTTTCCTGGAAACACATTAGATTATTTATAACTTGTACTGTTCACTTGCCTTTGCGTAATTTGAGAGCAAAATTATTAATGGTTCTAAATAAACATCGTCGACGGGGGCAGCTACGTACCTGGTAATGTGACTATTTTAGCAATGCTAATAAAATGTTATATTGGATATTTTGGATATGGTATCAAACGTAAATAGATTTCTCGGTCGATCATACGTCATAACAAATCTCCACGTTCACTCTCACATGACCTTTTGGTACCAAGCCCCAACATTGGGGGCGGGGACAAATGTAAATGCCCCACTCATATGGATACTTCACATACAGAAGTAGGTTGAATTCCACCCAACGATTTCAAAGGAGTTGCATTGCAATCAATTTCTTGCGAGGACAGATATAAAGATGCTCCTTCACCCCAGATTGATATGGGTACTAGGGGTATATCACATACCAAAGTTGGTTGAATTCCATCCAATCGTTTCAGAGGCCACGCATTACATTCAATTTACTCATATGGGATCATTAATAACAAATGCCCAACACAAACTCTCGCTACTCAAAGGCCTATAATATTCTCTTGATAGAAAATGCCCTGAAATTATGTATACAGGTTTTATTAGACCATTGATGGATTATGATGACGGTGTCTCGGACTAGAAAGAGTCCAAAACATGCGCAATAAGCGGACTAACAGTAACGCTCACACTGAAGATTTGTACCCTGAACGGGATATAGAAACGCTTTCTTAAAGACATGACCATCATAGGCTAGTGATGTTTTATACACGTATTGACGGAATGGCATGTGAGGCCCTGGCCGACCACCTTCCATTGCGATAAAAATCTCCAAAGCCATATACGATACGCCATTCCAACATTCTAACCCCATTTCGCGGTCGCACTGAGCTCCATCATATACCATTTTTCACAGCAACAGTCCGCGCCCGGAACACACACACCCCCCCCCCCCCATACGCCGGTTACAACGTGTATGAAAATAGAAGAATCTAAATGCAAACTCAAAGCTATGCCACTAAAACGGCCACCTCCTCCGTCATAGTATGCAGGTTCTCGATTTGCCAATACAACACTAAGCAGGTTTCGAAATGGTTATAGCACCTTCAATTGACAGCTATTTGACAACTTTCTGTCAGACAATCTTAGGTGCTCACGTGGACACCCATACGAATCTATAAACTACTATATGTTTCACTGCCATCTTTTCAATGACCATAGAAACTCTTTGCAAAACGACCTTGCCTTTAACACCTAAGCACCCCCAATGTGGCAACGACAACGTTAGGTCGACCATCTCTCCTGATTTATCCGAAAAATTCGGATTTCTTAACAGACCTCCGGATTTCCGAACATCCTTTCAAATATTCAGATTTTGTTTCCGTCGATTTATCAAAACATGACTTTTTAGCTAAATTGTGAGTATACACGATTAAGCTAGTTACCTACACGGTGATGAATGATGAATGGCACTCGATACTACTCGATAATAGTTATGCAATTGTAAATGAGGTCATTCGTATTCAACATAACATAGTATTAACAAAGCATAACATGTTTACATAATCTAATTGCGAATAAAATGATTTTGTAAACTTTAATTCTTGTACACATGCTGGACTGTTGGTCAGCGTGTAATGGATCTTATTCCCTATTAGCATACCTACAGCAATTGTCTATTTCAACACAAACATCCAGAATTTCAATATCAAACCAAATTAACAGTTAGGCTTTTAATTATTTTGAAATTAAATTGACTCGAAGCAGTTGTTGGCTCAAGCAGCAATGTCTTCTAGTCAATTTATGCTTACAATATTTAAAAATTTCCTGTATGACAGCTTTGAATTTAGATAAAAAGATTTCATTAGTGTAAGTGTCAAATGGTTGTTATCAATAGTGTATTCCCTAAAAGTATACCTACCACAACAATTGCCATTTTAGAACAATTTAAAAAAAAACAAATCGCTATGAAAACATATTATTAGGCACATTTATTTCAATATTTTAAACATGTAGCCCCAAGTTAGTTTTAAATGTAAAGGATAATGTATGTATATAATTTGTATGTAGAAAATGGAGAACTACTAAGCATGTACTCTTAAGTATTCAAAAGTCCAAGTCCAAGTACAGAGTATGTATTCAAGTCCAAGTGCAAATACTTTAGAAATGCACTGAGGTTGAGTACAAGTACATTATGTACTCATGAGGAGACTAGATCACTGAATACATGCGAGTACTTGAAAATGTGTACTCGGGTACACGACTACTGAGTACATGAGTGCATTGACCCAACCCTGATGCACATGCTGACTATGATGTCATGTTTAAGGCGCCATTCGTACCAGGTGGCTGAGCCAAATGTAAATGTGCTCATCCACTCTACATTGATGTGGGTAACTCACATACCGAATTTGCTTGAATTCTGGTCAACGGATTCGGAGGAGTTGCATTACAATCAATTTCGTGACCTTTTGATCCCCATCCCCAACCTCAGGATGCCGGACCAAATGCACTCCACATTGATATGGGTACGCCACATACCAGATATGGATGAATTCCGTCCAGCGGTTTCGGAGGAGTTGCAGCAAAATCAAATTCAACACGTCAAAATTTGGGCTTTTGACCCATCCCTCGCCCCCTGTGGAAGGATCCAAATGTAAATGGACTCGTGTACGCCACAGTCATATTGGCCACCGACATATCAAATTTGATTGAATTCCATCAAACGATTTTGGAGGAGATGCGTTACAATCGATTTGACCTTTTGACCCCATGATCCACCCCCTGGAATCTACTTACATATGGATTATCCACAATGGATAACACATATACCAAATAGTGTTTAATTTCGTTCACCGATTTCGGAGGATATGGATTACAATCGATATCCATACACACGCCTTCAGGCACGCACGCAGCCAGGCACACACTGGCGGACGCAGGGACAGCACGGCAGATTCCGCCCTATTCTTAAAAAAGCGTGGGTGTAATAATCGTATCGTTGAAGCGCACAATAGTGCATCAATGTACGTTAGAATCCAAACTGTGATTGCCATTGATTTAATACGCTTCTAATGGGGACACGAGGTAATATGAGTGTGTTATTTGACCTGGAAATAACGCCGCCATAGATAATGCCTATTCTGTTTGCGTGTCATATTCTACAATTTATTTCTTCCCAATGCACAAGTTGTTTTGCCAACCCTCTGTTCTCAAGTCGCTTCAGTTTCCTGACTGGAGCATCGATTGCGTAAGAAAACCATACGTCAGACCAAATTATCGTTATTTATTGAAAGCGATATTGCAGAAAAAAGCATATGTCAGCTTGAATATTAACATCTCTGAGGAGAATATTGCAGATCCTCTGGGATTTTCCATCCAGGACAAATTGGAGAAAGCCGGTAATGAATAGCCGCGACGAGGCTATGCCAATGCATAGGGAAAATATGTTGATTACGGAATCAGCGTACGAATTCTCCACAGGAAGAAAACATATATAATGCTAGAACATTTAGTAGAAAGAGTACTTCAGATGGTGAAACGATGTGGATAATTGCTATCATGGTAGATTATTGTTTCTTAAGTATGAAGTGTTGAGTATTTTAGATGTGTGAGAGTCTAGCAAGAAATCTGTGTTGCAATCAACCAAAATGGAAATGATGCAGGCCGCATTGCTGTGGCCAAGAAAATAGGGGATGCGAGATTGGACGTTTAAGCTGCAGTTAAATGAGAGTTTTGACAATAGCAAAGGCCATTCAGAGATTTCATCCCTCTTCACCCCACACGGCCCCCACCACCCACACCTCCGCGGTTCTGGTCACATTTTAATATCGCGCGAAGGACGCCGGAGAATAACACATATGCTACGCACCTTAATATCACGCGAATGACGCCGGAGAATAGCTCATGTTCTACGCACCTATCATACAAATAACTTGAATACCGGGGATACGGTCGCCAAAACAATGTATGCCCATCTTTCTTCCAAAATAATCATGAGATTAGAGATCTTTTGACCAAAATGGAGATGTATAAAGGGTAACATTTTCCTACACTGTCGTAATGCTGATATCGCGTGCAAATGTGTGCAACCGCCATGCGCAGCGTGGTGACTGGTAACTCATTGGCAGTCACTTCTACTTATCTACATCTACTTAGTCACATAATACAGGTAAGCTGTTGAATATTTTGAAACTACTTTGACTGAGTAGAGCTGCTGCCTGTGACGCAACAGCTAAGTCAAGTTAGTTTCAAAATATTCAGAAGAATGTTGAATAACTGGCAAAGACAAACAATTCGTCCACTTAAAGGACGATGCAATGTGTATGGTTGAACTGGATGCGTCATTCAATGTGCCCTGACGTCGTATACACGAATGACATACTGTTCGGATGTCGCCATTGCACTGCTCTCACAATAAGTGATTAAAGCGATGCTAATCTCATCTCAAATGTTGTATTGCACCGATAAAATATGGTTTATAGATTCCATGTCATTCATATCCTGTCAGATTCCCTGATCTGTATCGCAATTATCGGTTTTGTAATATCGAGTAAATGTTGAACAGCGATCGACGCCATTTTGTCTCCTCACCCTATTGTGTGTGATGTCATGTAAGCTCCAATGCATCACATTCTTTATTATGTAATGCTCATCCCATTGAATATTTTGAAACTAATTTGACTGGAAGTTGTTGCTGCCGATGGCAGCAACAACTTCCAATCAAATTGGTTTCAAAATATTCAACAGCTTACCTGTAGGATTGCTTTTATACCACATTGCCAAACTATAGCTGGAGCCTCTATGACTGAGCGTATATATCGAGGCGGACACACTAGGGTTTTTCTGATTGGTTGAAAAGTAAATCATGACAGCCATCATAGGGTGTAGAAAGGTGCACTTAACTACGAAATCCTGAATATCTTTCCTTAACGGCGTGATACAAGGCTTAAAATTACCTGGATAGTTTATGGTCGGCGTGTTCGATCACCTGAACTGCTATCAAGAGATGAGATTAGTTATCCTTTAAATGAGCATAATCACGATACTCAAACCATGATTAGATGATTAAGCAACGGAGAGGGTGACATAAACTGAAAAGATACAATTAAATATACCCAAATAACTAAGAAATATAGCCCGATTAACATACGGTGGACATACTAGAACACATATCATAATACTCGTATTGATGAAGCACAGCATCGTATAGCAACCTGCAGTGCGTTACATTATCACACAATTTACAAATGTGTAATGCTATTGATTCCATACGCTTCTAATGGGGGGGGGGGGGGGGGGGGACACCGGGCTTGATATGAATCTGCTCGGTATTTGACCTGGAAATAATGCCGTCACAAATAGTGCCTATTCTGCACGTGTTTCATATCCTTCAATCATTTCTTCCTAATGTACAATTTATTTTTCCAACCCTCTATTCTCAATTCGATTCAGTTTCTTGATAAGCGCATCGATTGCCTTAAAGAACCATTCGTCAGACCGAATTATTGTTATTTATTTAAATAGATATTGTAGGAAAAATCCAATGTCAGTTTTAGATATTAACATCTCTAAGGAGAATATTGCAGATCTTCTGGGAGTACCCGTCCCAAACAAATTGGAGGCGGGATTGTGAACGTCAGTAATAAATAGCTGGCGACAAGTTTTACGATACACCGGGCAAATATGTTCATTACAGAATCGACGTATGAATTCTCCAAAACAAGTTCAAAGTATATTTAAAAATCCACACAACTCTAGAGTTCTGCTAGAACTTTTCGCAGAATGAATACGTCAGATGATGAAACATTGGGCCGTCATTGTGCATTGTTCCTTTAAATGTGGAGTACATGTATGACAGTCTAACAACAAAGCTGAGAAGCAAGTTTGCAATCAAAGCAATTACATCATGAATGTTCGTCACAAACACATAAATGCTGACGGACTCAGCGTTGTTGTACTAAATCTATGTCTTGACTATGTAATAAACATGCTGTTGACTATTTTGGAACTAGTTTGTCTTTCGCTGTTGCTGCCATAGGCACCAACAGTACCAAGTCAAATTAATTTCAAAATAGTCAACAGCTTACCAGTATAGTTTTCTGGAAATTGATAGTCAGAGTTTTCAAGGATCGATCGATCCCAACACGAGTAAAGTGTTAGGGAGCTTAGGTAATGATGGGCTGGGCATAGTCAATGTCGAATTCTCCATTTAGTCAGTTAATATGTGCCTCGTTCTCTTTCGACTGAGACGAATATAGTGCTGGTAGAAAGCGAACTTCTAGACGTTGTATATTGCGACTGCTAAAAGATGTTTCTATCATATATCACTGCTGCCGTTAGCACGCCATTTCTAACAATAACACAGTTTGTCAGGATAAACGCACACTAAAAATTGAACATAATAACGTAACTTAAGTTGGGAAGAATTTAATGTTAGAATGCTAATTATTATCAGTAGATTGTGAACAATTATTATTATTATTATTATTATTATTATTATTATTATTATTATTATTATTATTATTATTATTATTAATATTATTATTATTATTATTATTATTATTATTATAATGTTCCAGCAACGTAGTATTTATAAACTGCAATTTTTATTCCGCTGAAATTGTCGAAAAAGTTGAATACCGTCAAAACCGGGTTATCCAGAAAATAGAAACATGACATGGTGATAGGGACCTATAAGGGCTAGTTATTCGGAAATCAACGTCTCTAAAACCACCACGCCGATAAAATTAAAATTTGAGATATCTTCTTTACGGCTAAGCTTGAACCAAATTTGTCCACTACAGGCCGATCGGCCCGTATCCCCGTCGGCCATCTTGGATGACCTAGTTTTCGCAAAAAAACGTTATCTTCAGAACCAGCAAGCGGGACGGACCGAAATTTGGAATATATCATTATGGACTAATCCTAATGTCAGTTTGTCCTAGGGAAGTTGAGAGGATTAAAAACATGGCCGGACCGACCAATCAATGTCACTAATTTTGGGATGTCGTTTTGCATTTTTTATTTGACCGATTTTAATCACACAATTTCCCACACTTGAGTAATACTGTGTGCTGATTTGAATATTTTCACTTCGCCCTGTATCCGCTAAAGGGGTCGGCGGCCATCTTGGATTCATCGCAATTGCGACTATTCATGGGCGCCTTGTTGCGTGTGTGTTTGTGTGTGTGTGTGTGTGTGTGTGTGTGTGTGTGTGTGTGTGTGTGTGTGTGTGTGTGTGTGTGTGTGTGTGTGTGTGTGTGTGTGTGTGTGTGTGTGTGTGTGTGTGTGTGTGTGTGTGTGTGTGTGTGTGTGTGTGTGTTGGGGTGGGGGTGGTGGGGGTGGGGGCGCCTGCAAAGTATTTAGATATGGTTTAAGTAAAACCTATTCGATATTGGATTGAAAATATAGCTGCGGTCATGTGGCGAAAGGTTGGTCCAGATCGGGCCGGAAATACGTGCGTAATGGTCGAATATAAACTATCGATTTGAGACAAATAAGCTAACATCTCGCTGGCTCAATAAAGCTTGTTTCTAGCGGAGCGCTCTCAGTACTGCACACAGGTCCTCATTAATCGTGACACACCCTTATCACACTTGTTTCAAAACTTTAAATTAATAATTATTGCTGAGTCGAAATGTCTGCCCCATAGCTTGCAACAGCTTTAGTTAAGAGATTATACATTTAAACTGTCCAAGAGGCACTTTTAGATAAGTAATTATCAGTATGCCATTCCCCAGCATGTGGGCGGGGTGGAGGCATAGTCTACCAGGAGCGGTAATCATAGTATTAAATTACCGAAACGTTTGCATTTTGTTTAAATTGTATTTCATTTATCAGACATGCTATATCGCGTCTAGCTACAGAATACCGGCAACATTTACTTATATACCACAAACGTGTTAACGATTTTGAAGCTAATTTGACTAGAAGATGTTGCTGTCTAAATCAGCAACAGCCGTTAGTCAAATAAGCTTAAGAATAATCAACCTCATGACTAATAAAGAGCATGGTGTATATATTGCTGTCAATGTTGCTGAAAACTGTTGCTGTATATATATAACAATGGCTTACGGTAAACATAATTTATAAGCGAAATTGTCATGTTCGTTCGAATAATTTAAGTAGTGTACACTACAGCTCAGAAATAACACACAATTGGATTGGAAGAAATTGCTGTTGGGTGGCCGAGCGTGCATGCGTGCAATGTCGTTGCGCGTTCATGAACGTGTTACAGGTACAGCAGGAAGGGATAGATGACAACGAAAACATATTACGCAATTACGGTTCCTATTAAAATCATTAGGGCTTAGGCTTATATGCATTTATTCAAACACGGGCTAGGTGGGTGGGGTATGGTGGTGTGAGGATGGTAGGGGTGGGTGGGTCGGGCGGTGGGGTTGGGGTGGGGGGAGGGGGCAGTGTTGTCTCTTCAAATTTGAAAGATTGGATTTCTGAGAAGCAATTCCCTGCAATTCGAGTAATAATTATCCAAATATCAATCAAATAATCATGTGGAATATCTTCATACAAATTTTTTATGGGGGTTACAAGTTGGAGGTGGGCGAGCAAAGCATTTCTATGACACTGACTCCGATCAGACCCAAAATGCATATTATCTATGAGTATTAGCGATTTTACAATTGCCAAAATTAGACAATGAAATTTAAATGTTCTCATAGAAAATAATTATTTGCAAACCAAGAGATTGTTTCTGAAAAGTCGAGTCAGTAATTTCAGAAGTAAAGTTTAAAGTTCTCTTCTCAATACAAAACGTGATCTTTCTCAAAGCTACTGCAGAGACCAGGTTTGACATCAAATAATTAAGCTGGTTTTATGTCTAGTAGCGTCCATGTCCAGTCATAATATATGACAAACCTGGCGATGGCGTCAATTAACCTATACAATATATTCTACATAGGATACTTTGGCATAGCCAGCGGTCAAAACAACGCTTGGGTAATTATTCGATCCTGCGGTTAACACCGGTTCTGAGCGACTGAACCCAATAGCTACCGCATCACCGGAACCTTTCCCAAGTCTGTCGCGTCTTCATAGCGCTCGGGCTCAGCAAGGGTTCCACCAAACTCTTTCTTATTTTAATTACACGGGGTGGTAGCGCATCTGAAACATGGAAGGACTGCCCTCTGTGCTGCGTCATATTCTTTTTACGTCATTCACGACGATCTAGGCTCTGAGTGGAAGGCGGACTAAAATGCAAATACTGTGTGGGATCCCCTCTAAAAGGACTTCAGGATTAGGCACACACAGAAAGACCACCTCCGGATGCCCGATGAGAAGATCGGATCAACCAGTTGGCAGCTATTAACCTTTACCCCCATTCGCTTCACCCCTCGTTCGCGAACACTAAAGTAGGATTCGCTTTACGCAGATTATTCAGAGAAAACTAGTTTCAGCGTCAAATGACTCCCTCAACCGACTAACATTAGTTGTATCGAGTGACGGACGGACCGATTAGCAACCACTAGCGCCGTACCGACTGCATGGGACAAGGTAGGAAAAGGGCCTGCTGTCTTGCCAAGTCAAATTAGTTTCAAAATATTCAACAGATTACCTGTATAATTTTCTGGAATTTGATAGTCAGGGAATTCAGGCATCGATAGATCCCAAACCCGATGAAGTGTGAGTGATGCTTAGCTAGAGATGGGCTGGGCATAGATAAGACTGGAAAGGTTCGTTGAACTGACTGACTGAATGGGTGAATCTGGGGTTTTATGGCCATTTGTCATATTCCACACATTTAAATGACGTACACGCAGCTG
Organism: Chaetoderma sp. LZ-2023a; assembly: GCA_034401795.1. Classification (NCBI taxonomy): domain Eukaryota; kingdom Metazoa; phylum Mollusca; class Caudofoveata; order Chaetodermatida; family Chaetodermatidae; genus Chaetoderma; species Chaetoderma sp. LZ-2023a. The sequence goes on along the minus strand of CM067369.1, from coordinate 111,226,485 downwards.
GAGCACATCCCTGACCTCTATAATGGGTGGGTGGGTAGACATTGCCAATATTTTATTTTCCATAGACTAAATTCAATTTATAATCTCGCTTCTAAAATCTCCAAGAACGCCACTCAGGATTGTGATGGATGAACACGCTATTTGTTGCTTAAGCGATTTTAAATGTCCCATAGCATCGATAGTCTTGAAAAATCATGAAATATGTATGTGAAATAACGTGATGGAATGAAGTAGGTGTAACGTCACGTAGTGCTCGGTAATATCATGATATGTATCTGACTGTCCGTGGCGGCGCCACCTCGTTCAGAAGATTGATTGCGCACAGTGCTGATATTTCCTAGTGCATGTTTAAAAGACAACCTAATAAATGTTGCACTTATAATAGTTCTCGTTATTTTAGAAACACGCTGATAGTTAGATGACGCTTTTCTATCATATCTCACCATCAGCTGTCAGTCAAATTGAGTGTGAAAAATAGCCAGCACATGTAGAAGTACATGGAACTATCATACTATGGTTTTGATTGATACATATATATATATATGGTATGGAAGACGGCGGCGGCGATGGCAACGGCGGCGACGAGGACGACGATGACGACGACGACCATGAACATAACTTGTCACAGAATAGCGTTATGCAAGGGCAGGCGGTGCATGCGGTGCTGTCGAATACAGTCCAGTCTATCGGCTATTGCTAGCAGGGATGCTGTGGTCGAACACATCTATTTTGTAAAACGTTCCGACCTTTCACTCTAGGAAATGATGCTGTTGGATTATCAACTTACATAGAGTAATAACACAATACAATGCGTTTGTCCAAGTACATAATATAGCGTGGTACAAATGAACCACTTACTAGACAGCGTATCTTGCTATCGCCTATTAGTGGAAAGACGACAGCATTCGGGCCTCTCTAACTTTCTTTTTCTCTCTCTTTCTCTCTATGTGTGCGTGCATGCCCGCGTGTGTGCTTACGCGTTTCTCTGGAGATGTATCAGGAAAAAGCTTCGGATCCGATATTGCTCACATGTTGGTATAGTTAATGCTGGTTACGAAAACTTAATCGGGTCATGGTGAGTTCGCTATTGATGGATATCTCGGACACTAATGATTCGAATTGGCTCAAGTTGTAGCATAACCAAATGGTGTGACGGTACACAAGGAGCGTACAATCATTGCTCACGATCAGCAGGATCTGGTCAATAAAAAAAAATGAAATGTTTTATATTGTGACAAAAATTTGAGGCGAGGTTCTGAAATTTGTGATTTCTCTTGTTGGTACGGATGCTTCTCGTTTATCCATCAGTCCTATGAAGCCATAGTCAACTACGTGACGTTTAGGATGACGTCATAATTAACTACGTCAGGAATGATCAGATTTAGTTCGTATTAAATGCTTAATACTCCGTCATGTTGTACGACTTGTATGTCTTTCCCATTTAATAATTATGCTGTTGAACATTTTGAAGCCTATTTGTGTTGTTGCTACCATATGCGGCAACAGCTGCAATCAAATTACCTTCAAAATATTAATCAGCTTACCTAAATATTTCTCAGGAACTTGAGATTCAGAGAGTGCACGGATGGATCGGGCACAGCACGGGAAAAGGTTGGGGCGAAGCTTAGTTCGAGATGGGCGGGCATTGCAGAAACTGGATTCCTCCGTTGTTAAAACTCTCATCATCTCACAGCTTAAACGTGTAGCCGTCAATATTTGCGTTTGCAGAAATCATGATCCATTTACGCCTGGAAGAACAAAAACAAAACATTATTTACTCTTTGTTCGAATCAATACTTGATCTGAACGCAATCTATTGCTGCATTTCGAAAATATTTAGCAGCATAAGTGTAGGTTGGTTATCTGTCTTAAAGGAAAGATACTGGAAACTTTGTGTTTAGAATACCAACGTATTATCATGCTCACATACTCGCCTTGAAATACTTAGTAAAATATGTATTACTCTAGAATAAAAGTCCAGTGATGCATTTTTAAGTATTTTGATTTTGGTTGTCCAATTGTAAGCTGATTTTGTAATGAGAAGATTTTCCAAAATGCATACTCAGCTATTTATTACGGCTTTCATAACAATTCCAGAAATATATTCCGAAAAGGTAATACCTGAAGATTTGCAGTAATCCCCTCAGAGAGTCTAAAATAAAATCTGACTAGCGCATTTTCTGTCATATCCATTTCAATAACTAATGAGTATTGCTTTCTTCTTTGTAGCGATGTGCTAGTCAAGAAACAAAATCTAACTGTGAATTAAAAGTGTGGTAATTTAAGTACGAGAAATTAAGGGATGAATCCAATTTTCCACATGCCCTACCCATCTCAAGCTAAGCTCCAATCACGCTTTGCCCGTGTTGGTATCGATCGACCCGTGCAGTCCCTGAATCTCAATTTCCAAACAGGTAAGCTATTGAACACTTTGAAAATAATCTGCCTCGGTGCTGTTTTGCTGCCTAGTGTCAGCAACAACGCCCAGTCAAATTAATTTCAACATATTCAACAGCATCTTTAGTAAATAGTAAAGACATATAATTCGTAAAACTTGACGGACTATTACTCGTTTATAAGAGACTTTATTAAATCATTGATGAAGTAATTGATTATGACGGTAGCCTCCTCATGACGTTGATTATGACGGCATCTGGTTGAAAGATTAACGGGATTTATTCATTGCAGAATGCAAAATAGACACTGTCTTAGGCAATGATTACTTCCATGCCACATAACAGCTTCTCTATAATTCAATGTCCGCACTAGAGCATCATCATGCAAAGATAATTTATAACATGTGTGGTAAAGTATTGCACTGTACTTTGCTACAACATGCTTCGTTTCAATGGCATGTTTATCCTGATTATTCTGATACGGTTTCAAGTATGCCCATAACGCTATAATCTTGAGGTACGTGTGCACTCGTAAATTGAAGCATTATACCACACATTGTAGTGTCTGTAAGTTACTCCGCTTTGTATCCCATTGTATTTTGCAATTTCCTAAAGAATTTGTGTATAGATTTCATTCTGATTTAGAGTTTGATATTTTGATGAAAGCTATTTCCTGATAATAGTTTGTAAATCAATTTTCAGTAACCTTCTGGCAATATGTAATCGGATATATATAGTCAGCACAGCAAAATGTATGTTATTCGAATCTTCCATACACCTAAATAAGAGGCACAAGTGAACCCACGTGTACGCTTTCTTTCATATTGCACCGGCTTACATTACCAGTATGAGACACTACAGTAAAATGAGCCGTTTTCTGTTGAGAAGCTGGAATAGAGTGGTTGGTGATTTAACCAGTTTATACGACGTATTCCGTAGTGCATTCTCTATCCGCAACGCTAAATCCATGGCTCTTGAAAGGTAACCATACATTATTCACTGAAAAGATTACACCAGATCCGGATAACTTACAATACTGCATGCTATAAGTTTACTCGCGAACGAGCTGCTCTCAAGGGAGCAATTGCACGCACACCGCTAACGCTACTCATTTTCAGTACTAGTATATCCGTATTAATTCATGAATTATAGGCCTCTCTCTCATTGCTTAATCCTGTTTCACTGTTTTTGTGTACTATATTGGCTAATTTGCATCTGCTATATCTGTTCGCCCTGGTGGAAGATAATCCTGGATTAGACAGTGGCGCTACCTGCTGGAGAGTGAGATAAAATGATGATCGTAACGCTACCTAACTGAGAGTGAGAAAAAAACGCTACCTTACACATTTTGAGGGAATAGGCAATTCGCATAGGCAAGTAATAACGATATAGCTGACAATAAACCGCCGATTTTATGCGATTAAGGCCATGTTCTCACTAGAGAGTTACCGGCAAATATGGTGTTATTCAGGATTAAGACTCTAGTGACTCTAGTGAGAACACGGCCTAAGTTTCAGAAATAAGTGAGATATGTATTCCTTGACAGGAGGAGTCCAATGAGAATGATAGCGGATATACCTCTTATTTAGCGAAATAGTAGCTGCATGAGAACAAGGCGTAAGGCCTCTCTCATAGCCTACTCCTGTTTATCTATTTCATGTACTATGCAGCTTAATAATTAGCCGATATATCGGTTAGAAGATAGTCCCAGACTGGACGGTGGCTTCTGTGTTTATTATAAATGGTGACTCTTATTTTTACCATACAATTTAATTGTCCAACGTGAAGGCGGACTGTCAAATCACGTTGGTTGATCATGTCCTCGACTTTTAATTCGATGTTTTTAAGTTAATGATGCATTTTAGATGCAGGGTGCATGCACATGTACTATAAAGTCGACGTTTTTTCAACACTGTAGCCTTCTATTATACTCTCTAAAAAGAGGCACATTTTTGGACAAACAGTTATATGTGATCGTCTTTCCGTTCCTGACTACAGTGTCGCTACGGGAAACAACCGATGGGAGTGTTGACTTTTATTTATGGCAAAAATCCTATTGCCGTGAGAATATGGAACCTGCCAGAATATGAGATGTGAGAATAGATAGTCAATCCTACAAAGAACATGCGCAATGATCCACTCTGAACGCAATACATATACTGAACGATCTCGGTAAGATGCATATCTTAATGTTGCAAAATGTAGTGTGACGTCACGTCTACCTTATTTTATCACACAATGTCATCAGATTATTTGATTACGTGTCATTAAATTCACTTAAGCAAGGAATTGCATGTTCAAACTTTGTAATATAAATCTTGCATGATGTTCCTGAAGATGGTTTGCGCGAGATTAAGAATGGAATTTACCCAGTAAAGTTGCATGCACGTCACTGTTTTAGGAAAGTTGTACGTTGCATATGCTTGCGCGCGTGCATGCTGTGTTTGTAACATATCTATGCTACAACGAAATGTAACTTGATATGCAACATTTTCAGATTCATCATTTGTGAAAATTCAATGAGAAACACAGCGTGTCATATTGGATTTATTGTTCCATGACTGTTGCACCAGTATGCCATGTATTTGTGCATACATGTAAGATCTGTCGAAATTAATATGTGTAGAAACTGATGTTGTCATTTGCAACAACGCCATCTAATTAACTTCATCTCAATATATTCAACTCACAACTGCTTACAAAATAAATGGGTAAACGTGCGTGCGTGGGTGGTTGTGTGTCTGGTTTGTACAGTTGAATTGGTTACTGATATGGGCCATAAAATTGCTATGAAGTGGGATTGACAAATATCATGCCAGTAGTTCCTGGCGGATGAAAGAAAGAGTTGTGAAAGGTGTATTGAAAATAAACAAGCACAATATCAATTGATGGATATATGGCTCTAAATTTACACGCACTGTCATTAGACAAACTCGAGCCACAATGTCTACAATAGACACGCTGCTGCGTGTATGTGACCATTTAGAACCCCCCCCCCCCCAATCTGAATACAACTTTAGGATAGCCGATGACTATTATGGCGAGACTGGTTGTGAAGACGATGGCGACAATCATGGTACAATGATGAATATCGATCACAATAGCTATTTTGGCAGTAGTTTATATATATGTTCCCAATAACAGATGAGCCTCAGCCCCAAGAATACTGTATTTGGGTTTGAAAACGACCGATGTAAGTGAACATATTTTATGCTCATGCTAACTCAAACCTGAACATGAGAAACATTACAATAGTGAGGGAAAGCAAATCTACTTTTGTTATTCTACCCAGTTGGCAATGCATGTGCGTCAGCTATCAGGACTATCTGTTTTCAATCTGAAACAGAAGAGGGATCATACCAATAGTACACTCACATTTCGAAATAAAATACATCAGAAACCAATAATTCAATGTGCTTTAGACAAGGCATAAATAAATGTTACCCCACCATGTAACTAAGGTTCTCTTATTTGGGACAGTTACATAAATCTTAAATAGTAGATGACAGATTGTGGGCATGTGTGAGTTCTTACTTGCAAATCAGTGACATATTAATTTAATCGAACAACCATGTCATTTCTTCTTAAACTCATTAAATTAATGTATTTATTTCAAAAGGAGCGCTGGGTGTGGGCGTCAGTGTGCATGGTCTTAACAGGTTATGCACTCATTGGCTAATCCTCATGAACAATGCATCTAGTATTGGTGTCGAAAACGGAAGCTGTAGATGGAACATTTCAAGACTCACAGCATATCAAGGATTGATGTAATTTGGTTATTCAGGTCGTACTCAACAAATCATTATCTATTGATCGGATAATTTATTTGCTAATATTAATCAATTTAACTACTTAATTTAACTACTTAAATTAATGTGTAAGGATCGGTCCATGAGTGAGCCAGTGTGCTTGGTTTCGATAATGTAACCGCCCACACTTATTGCCTCTTTTTATGTAGGCTCTTCCATAATCTCCATACAGAGAGCATTGAAACTACACATAGAGTATCATCTAAAATACGCAGTGCAGTAACACATTTCACATATTTTTTAAATATGGCTGATTTGCTCAAACAGTTGTTTGGCTTTTTTGATATGATTGCAATGAGATATGCGCCATTGAATAAGGATGTCAACACTAGGGCAAAAAATTGCATTAAGATAATTTAAATTGATTGTATTACATGTATTTGAAATATATGAGCGAAACAACTAGAATCTAGACAAACAAAACATAAATGGCACTCATCCACCCCGAATTCCTCTCTTCTTTTTCTTACGCTAGGCTAAGGGACTCTGATCTTTAACATTGAGTCAAAGTAATTCTCAAGATGCAGACAGTATCTATTTATAAAATAAACGGTTGGACATATAGGCTGTAAATGTGTCAGATGATGACGATGTACTACCTGGCTAAGATAGGATTGATTGCAATATGGAAATTTATATTTGACAAATGTCCTTGGGAAACATGGTCATATGATAATATATGCAGACATCTATCTTCTCGTCAAGTTTGAGACAATGATAATTAATTTATTCCTTTAATAACAGCCCAGTGTTAATAGTCTTTCTCTTGACAGCTGACCATCAGACAATGGTCCATATAAGCAGTTTCTATTCCATGCCATCATGCATTGTAGGTTTAGAATGGGCTACACATTCTTACTGTAAGAAAGTCATCCCCCTTCTACCAATAATTTTCCTTTTTCCTTTCAAAGCCAATTTCCACAATGGCTGAACAATTTTGTATGCGCTTGAATTTACGCTGGTTATGCCGTTTGATTAATTCTATTTATGGCCCGAGATCTCGCAGACATAAACAGGTGATTTAGTCTACAAGACTAAATACTTTTGTCACACCCTTTTAGATGAGTTTATGCATTTGCCAACACTAAGTTTAGCATCAGTATGCCACTGTACATACAGATAATCAGATTTCAACTTTCTATTTTCTTAATTGCCAGAAAAAATACTAAGTAAATTTAAGCCTACTTGTACATTTATATTAGACATCATAATTATGGATGAGGAAATGAAGTAAAATTACGAAAATTAACAGTCTTCTACACATAATACGACCGTTTCACCATTTTCTTTCTCTGTGATACTGTGCATATAATGAATAGCTGGCCGTCTAGTTATTGCATAACTTGAATTACACACCACGATCTAGCAAATGGTGATTATTATGCCAGGTCACGAATATGTGGGTATTAATTAGTATGTGCTTGTGCGTGCACGTGTTCGTGTGTGAACCGAATATAAAATAATATACTCAGCCTATTCTAACAAGTGTAAATGTCACCGAACGATACAGGATGGGAATCTTGAGTCCAGGTGTGAGAGACACGTATGTTGTAGCGTAGGGTTTGAAACAAAATGACTCGACAAGTAATGAGTCTGGAATATACCACTGATTTATGTAGATTCCATTGACCCATGGCAACCCTTGGCCATAACTGTGCAGATTTCGGATTATGTATTGTGACACACATTTGCTAAAATCACTTTTGCGACATGCTTTGACGGGTCTTGACGTTTTGGAAATGGTACTCGAATAATCCAGTTTATCTGTCAATCATATGCCGTCATAATCAATTATGTCACACGTATGCTGCCGTCATAATCAATTACGTCATGAATGACATAATATAGTTCATCATAAACGCTTAATAGTCCGGCAAGTTGTATGAAGTGTATGTCTATACAATATAATACACATGCAAACATAGGCAGCAACAGTAACCAGTCAAATTAGTTTAAAAATATGCAACAGCTTACCTGTATAGTTTTCGGGAAATTGAGATTCAGAGAATGCAGGAACCGATCGATCCTCTAATTCAGTGGTCGTCGGTGTATATTGGCTTGCTTCACTGCTTGAATTAAATGGCATATCCTTCCACAGTCTGCTTAATCAAATGTGTTACCTGCCTCACCAATACTAACCCAACCACTGCTAGTTTGCGCTGCTCCAGATCTCTAACAAGCACTCGTCTCGTACACGATCAATGATTGGTAAATCGCTTTTATCTCTAACTAGAATAGTATGTTATTTTCTCAGTATTTGCAAGAATGTGAAATATAGTATACTAGGTCTGAGAGTGAAGGTTATAAAATATGAAATATCTCTCATTCACTCGCCACATTCAAGGCATGAATTGTGCTGCTGGTGTGTGTTATTCCTTTGCTCTTGTACCTTCCATAGTAATCACAACCACACCATATTTTACTGAAATATTTATAAGTTGCCAGATTCTGCGCAATATATGAAGTTAAATTACGGAATTATATATCAGCATATGAATGATGCCGATTTTGTCAATGAGTTATCATTCACAAATATGAAATCACAAAAGCATTGACTATGGAGTTATAAAAATATGCTTATTAAAATGTGACAAATAGGAAAATTATCCAATCCTGATACGAAATGATGACTATATAATAGATATAAATCAGCACAAACTTCCTACACGATGTCATTATCTTCATGATAAATATAACCCAAACTCCACTTATTAAGTTAATCCGTTGAATGCATTATGACCAAGCAATGGCAGAAAATTGAGTTTACGTTATATATCATATTTCATCAAATATAAGGCAAGCTATGCTTTATGTGTTGAGGATAAATGCAGCTAGAATTTTGATGATTGAAAGTTATTGCTTCCTTATTGAATTAATTCAACCTGCCCATGACGTAGTCATGTGTGTTTTAAGCGGCCTCTGGTAGCGCACGTAGCCAGCCAGATTTTCCAATGCCTACTGGCACCAGTGATGTTCGGTAGTCTGCCGTCGAGAATGCACTAATATGGCATGTATTTTATAAAATAAAGTTAATTACGGAGAGGAAAAGCTAAACGCGTGCGTACGTACATGATTGGTTATGACAAGTTGGAGAATTAGATTACGTTCCTAAATGGGGTTTGCACCATTGGTTTTGTTCCGTCCTGATGGGTACTGGCGGTTTCAGAGTATTCAGAGTATTCAGAGTGCTGCTGCTGCTGCAACTGCTACTGCTTCTGCTACTGCTGCCACTGCCACTACTACTACTACTACTACTACTACTACTACTACTACAACTACTACTACTACTACTACTACTACTACTACTACTACTACTACTTCTACTACTACTTGTTTTTTATATTAGCAACTGTTAATTACATTTAACTACATTTGAGGAGAACAAACAGCGTTCTCAGTCTATGAACTAAACAGCACATACTGCGTTCCCTTACACTACCATCAAATTCGAAATGTTCATTGATCTTAAGAAAACCACCTTTTGCGGGAAAAAATATCTGCATATAAATTAATATAATAATTACGCATGCATTATGCACTTAGTATTTCTGAACACATTTGCCAAATTGGTGCAATTCTTCTTTCATAGCATCATTAGAAGCTGAAATACACAACGACACATTAGATTGCATCCCACCATCTGTGTGAGAACTATGTACCCGCAGGGAGAGCTTGGTCCATGACCACAATATGATAATCAATGAAAGATAAGATTACAGATAGAGATAAATCACCAGTCATACAGTTCATCAATGCAGTCAAGGAAGACTGGCACATTATGGCCAGATTTCAGATTACAGTTTCAGAATATGTGATCTGTTGTGGAGATTTGTGCAAATGGTGTCAAAAGGATTGTTTAAAGTTTAGCTCTGCCCCAGTGAAACTAATCAACAGACAGTTTCAATCTGGTTTGTTGTTCCATTCCCGAATGTGTTCAACACCCTCGTATAATCTGTACCACCGTGATTCGCTGAAGTAATTTACTGTCTGCTTACTTGCTTTACCAACTGATCCGTGGTAGCAGGGGGAAACTATGACTGGGGAATTCATGATGAAAGGGTGTACTGACCACACACGATTCAATATAAATATGGTATCAACAATTTGCTAGAATATTACAACTCTTCATATTATAAGATGAATTCTAACAGCTATGGCTATTGAAAATGTGAATGGGGTCGCTCGTGTGATAGGTCGCATGCCTTCCACTATTACTGGATAGCCATGGAAGAACGGTTAAAATTCATTCTGACCCATGAATATCTTGATTGTGTAGCACTGATTTAGTGGAGAAATTGAGAAATTCATAGTCTCGATAGGTCATCATGTGTATTGGAATGCTGGCTTTTGGAATGTACATAATTTACAACGAAATGTGTATGCTCCTCGCAGGCTACCGCCACCTACCTGATGATGTTTGGTGCGTTCGAAGCGTCATTTAATCTAGCTTAAGCTCATGTTTCAAATATTATATTGGTCTAGAAATAAGCTTGGAGATTCTATTTAAGTGCAGGTGACTGTAAAAATTGGACGAATTCCGCTACAGTAGACTGGCTGTCCAACAAGTGATGTATGAGCTATTTTTAAATCCAGCCTCCTGATTCAATTACAGGATCCACTCATGCGCATGCACATATGGCGCATGTGGCATAGCGTGGATGTACTTCTCTGAATGCTGTATAAGTCAAGAAAATTGTCGATTTCATTGTGTAGAGGCTAGTTGATCCAGGTAGGTTGTCCTATAATGGACTAACTGGACACCTCTCTAGTGGCATCACCATCTAATTGTAGCACACATGCTAGCTGGCTTTTGGAAGACCCGCTTTTTGTTAAGGGTCAATACGAACTGACATTTTTTTTCTAATTGAAGCAAATTGATGCATTGTTAAACATAATACATCGATTAAGACTTCATTAGCACCTGCTTGTTATGTTGTTCAACGCTGATTTTAAATATAGAGTAATAATTTTCAATTCGGAATCTAAAACCTTTAATATCAGTGTTAGGTTTCAAAACATGTGCGTATTTTACATATATTACTTTAATTGTACTGCTACTAGATATCTGCGACAGTGTTATATCATTTTATAGACATTAACACTTATAAATCAGAAGGATTGTAACCACCTCGGACCCGTGCTTTTTCCCATACACACGTGTTCAGTGCGGGGTTATATTGTTATGTTAATAAATATCATTCGTACTGTCTATCGCCAACCACAGTAAACAATAGTGTTATTCTTACAGGCACTCACTACTATAAGGTATACCTTTTCGGCAGCATCATATCAGCTTTGTAATATTAAGGGGATGCAAACATATTCCTACCAAATTGTAAGAAAGACTTTCTCAACATTTAGCTAGCTTTTTGAATTTCATACCCGCTACCATGAACAAGTAAAGTGGGTTGCATTGCACTTAGCTAGCCCCACACTCTCTTAGGTTGCGTAGGTAGCAATACATTATACCTCCTTCCTGCATTCTCTTACATGGTCAGCTCACGGCTCTTGCAGGAAAGCAGAGGTCTTACTTTCATATATGTTCAGATACATGTACGTAGGCTGAAAAAAGTAAACTGGAGGTAGTTTTCCGTTACTCACCCTACTAGCCGCTCTAGGTTAATTTTCACCAAAACTGGCGGACAACATCAAATATCTTCTCTTATCTTCTCTCACCGCGCTAGCCTATCACCTGACCATGCCACAAGTGCAGACAGTGCGTGACGTGAATGCATACACACACTTACTATAGTACTAAAAGTACTGCTGGCCGACTCCAATTGTTCTCCGGTGGCTTACCCATGGCTTGTAAATGGACTGGGAACCAGCAACATGTACAATTTCCATTACACAAAGGAGCCTCGATAGAACTAGCGCCTGCTGCAAGATAGTGTGCATGGCCAACAACCCATTGCAAACGCGATGATATCGATGCACCATTTTGTGGGGAAATCCCTGCTGTAAATGAAAACGGCTGCACCACAATAGGTGAGCTGTTCTATGTAGTTTAATCATCAGCAGCTTCAAGAATTCCACTTTGTAGATAACCTTATAGATACACTGGGGAATATTGGGAAACCAATTTATTTATTCATCCATTTTTCGAATAATGTCTGCATTATGCCGTCCTGTCGTATGCGTGCGTGCGTGCGTGCGTGCGTGCGTGCGTGCGTGCGTGCGTGCGTGCGTGCGTGCGTGCGTGCGTGCGTGCGTGCGTGCGTGCGTCCGTCCGTCAGTCCGTGCGTGCGGGCGGGAGTGCGTGCCTGCGTGTATGCGGGCGTACGTACGTACGTGCGTGCCCGCGCGTGCGTCCGTGTTTATGTCTGTGCGTTTATCCGTATGTGTGGAAAATAGAAATGCTACAATGGATATTTTGCTCAATGAACTAGTTGGTCAGCTGAGCGATTACAGTCATCCCTGTCTGATGAACCCCTCCCTTTTGTAAATTTCCTGATCTTGCATGCATGCCGGTAACATGTTTTGTTAGTTGCTGGCAAATACAGACTTATACTAGCTAAGTTAACGCACCCCCCCCCCACACACACACCGACACACACACCGACACACACACACACACACACACACACACACACACACACACACACACACACACACACACACACAAACACACACACACACACACACACGTACGCACGACCGCACGCGCGCGCGCACCCACGCACGCACGCGCATGCATACAAATATAATTTCGTTGTCACGTTTCATTATACTTAGAACTATAAACCTCTGACGTGTTGGGCTGGTAGATCTTTGCATAATCTTCTGCTTGTATAGATCTATGTCAATCTGACGTAGGTTCTTAAAAGTACAGGACAAATGTACATCTTCCAATTGGGATTATGTTTACATTATTGAGACAGTACTTTTCTTTTGGAATGTTCAGCAAATGACCCCACTGATAGATAGATTCTAAAGACCCCACCTCCAAATACATTTCTTTACACGATATGCTGCCAGCCACATCTATCTTCCATTTCAAATGCTAACCCATTCCCTAAATGGTTTGGAGTGAGCCACGTGCGTCTTCCATTTCAAATTCTAACTCGTTCCCTAAATAGTTTGAGGTGATTACCCATGTTCTAAACAGACTTGTTGTAATCATTATGTGTTCATGCATACATACACACACACGTACGTCTGTATCAACAAGTCATTTTGCAGACAGTGTCGTTTAACTCAAGTAAATCAATACCGTGATGGCCTTATTTATAACTTGTACTGTTTACTTTCCTTTGTGTAATTTTATAGCAAATCTATCAATGATTCTAAATAAACATCCTCGGCGCCGGCAGGGGCGGCGACGGCGCCGAGCTACGTACCTCGTAAAGTGTATATTTTAGCAATGCTAATAAAATGTGTTATTGCATATTGTGGATATTGTAGCAAGCGTAACCAGATTTCTCGGTCGATGAGGGGTCATAGCAAGTCTCCACGTTCACTGCATTGACATTTTTGCACCAAACCCCAACGCTGGTGACCGAGGCAAATGTAAATGGCCTCTCGCACTCCACACTCATATGGATAATTCGCCTACAAAATTTGGTTGAATTCCGTCCAACGGTTTCGGAGCAATAGATTGTTTTACCTTTCGACAGCCATGTCCCACCCCAGTAGTGGGCCAAATGTAAATATGCTCGTCCACTCCACATTGATAGGAGTAAATACATACCAAACTTGGTTGAATTCCGTCCAACAGTTTCAGAGGAGTTGAAGTATAATCAATTTACTCATGTAGAATCATTAATAACAAATGCCTACGGCAAACTGTCGCAACTCAAAGGCCTAAAATATACTCTTGATAGGAAATGCCTTGAAATTATTTATAAAAGGTGTATTACACCATCGCTGGAATATGTCGATGTTGTCTGGGACAACACCCCCACCCCCCAATATATCATAATTAGTCTAGAAAATGTCCAAAAAGATGCAGCTTAGGACAAGTGGAGTAACGTGTGGCTCTCACATGGGCAATCTGTACGTTGAAACGGGTATTATAGCCTAGTGATGCTTTTTTAAATTATTAACAACATGGCATGTGACGCCCTGGCCGACCACCTTCCATGACGATCATAATCCCGAAACCCGTATTATATACACCATTTCAACATTCTAACTCCCTTTTGCCGTCGTTCAATTTCCCAAGCAAAAGTCCGCGCCTGGCCGCATGGAACTCCCTCCCTGCACCGGTTACAATGTTTAGGACTATAGACGAATTTATATTACAAACTCAAATCTATATCAGCAATATGGCCACCTCCTCCATGTTACCACATAGGTTCTCGAGTTGCCAATAAAACCCTAAGCCGGTTTCGAAATGGCTGTAACACGTTAAATAGACACCTATTTGACAATTTTCTGTTGCACAAACCTCAGTGAACATGTGGCCACCCAGACGAATGTCTAAATCACTATTGCAAAACGACCGTACACTAAAAGATATCACTTGTATGACTCTAACAGCTAAGCAACACCTATATGGCAACGACAGCGCGAACGTGGAAACAAATATTCTAATATCCACCAGCCTTTGCGGATATATAAATAGAAGCTGTTGCTTTAAATAATACCATATATATCGCCTAGCCATGCAGTGAAACTAGTAATAGTCCAGTCAATCTAGGCCAAAAATATTTTAACCCGGAACAAATTGCAACAGAATTTTTTTACCTCGCCCAGTGTATAGGGGGCCATCATGTACAACATATCAAAAGTCCTCCAAAATTCCAATAGGGGAAAGGGTAAAATGTGCATAATTATTATCAGATTTGGGCCATTTCACCTGAATAATCCATTTTTGTTTATTTCTTTAAAACCGGTATGTAATATATGTGTGACTGGGTATTTTTGGACTTTTTTTAGTAATAAATGAATACGATTGACATATTCTCCACAAATTAAATGTATTGTGTTATGCCACTTGCATGAATTTACCTAATACCATCATTGATATTGATACAATACATATTATATTTTATTATGTCACGGTATTGTGTGTTTCTAAGCTAAGCTAAGATGAAATAGTATGGCATAGGTACCTGGTTTCTACTAATTTCATCTTGCATAAATTATCCAAGTCATCTTCCTCAATGAGCGTTATTGAATTCGAGCAACTGAGACCCTTACAGTCTTCGCAGGCGGATGTGCAGCTGAGCCCATGTTTTCTACAGGTGCATCTCTTTGATTCACAGCCAGTTTTGCAGCTGCATCTAAATGAATACAGTAAATCGTCAGGTGGTGCCAGCATGTCAGTCTTAACAGGCAGCATTTGGTGGTTGAGAACTTTCCAGCCCCATTCTGTTGGATCCATATCTCCAGCATCTCCTCTCCAAACTTGAATTTGGTAGTACACGCGAAGACTGTGAAACTTTGTGGATGCGGGTGTTGGTGGTAAATCTCGTGCTTCAACATACCAGGAACTTTTTGCAACCTTCTCCCTGAATCGCTTGTACCGCAAAGCAACTGGACTATCCATTGAAGTGCCATTGTATAGAATAAGCATTGCCTTCTCACCTGCTTTTATCACGTCATCTTTATTCGCATTACTCATTGTAAACACTTCAGCAATTTGAGAGAGTTCTTTGCAGCACTGGATTTTGCTAAGGGATGCAGATTTTCCAATTCCATAAAGCCTAGATGTTGAGTCACAGCCAAGGATAGCATGGATAAATAACAGCTGTGAGCACAAACAGAACCCGAGTTTTTCCTTTGCCATTTTGATATTCCACAGTCGGGGTTTCTTTGCATTTTGCTTTGGCTCTGGTCTGAAAAATAGCTGACAGCCATTCATATCAGTATGGTATAGAAGCAACACCAGTAGGTCGGTATCGTCTCCAACAAGAGCAGTATTTGTTGACTTTGAAGCCAAGATAGCCGTTTGCGTAATTAAGACATCAGCATCACCGCTTGCCCTTATCGTTAGGCATCCAGCCTGTTCGAGAGATGAACTTAAGATTGATATGAACCGATGTTTGTTCTGCTTGTTACTAAGAAAATCAGGCTTACTCAGAGTTACAACTGTTTGCGGAGTCAGTACAACAGTTGCGCCTGATCCACGAGTTCGCCTCTTATGTGTTACATCTTTTATGTCTGGGCCTTGGTCATAACAACTATCAACAACTACTGTAACCTTTCCATATTTGCTTATGCAATATTTTACATATCTTTGACAAACATTTGCAAATGTCTCTCCACGCTGCCATGGAACACAGTATAATAGAGCTCCTCCATCAAGCACATGGTGGACAGAATCTGGAAGGACTGCATCTTCATTTTGAATTAATTTCCACAATGCATCAGCAAGTGCCGGCTTATTTGCTTCCCATGGAAGAGATGAATTATCAAAGAGTGCGGGCGGATGAGTGCACAACTCATACTCAAAATAAGATGCTGGATTCCCTTTTGATCCATTTGTAGCAATTAAACTGAGTCTTTGAAATAGGAGTTGTGGATCAATTTGTACACATTCATCATCAATCTTGAGAGATTTTTTGGATGCTAAGGTAATAGCTTGTCTCTTTCTCTGGAACGAAATGCTTGATACACATTGGCCACACATCGAATTAATAATTGATTCTCCAATATCTTTAGCATCGTCAACATTGACTGATTCATGTGCAGACAAACCACTAACAAGTCATCTAAGAGAAGGGTCTGGTCCAAATGGATTCAGTTCACTAAGGATTTTGAGAATTTTGTAAGTATCATCCATATCACGCTTTATTCGAGATTGTGTGGAATCTTTGTGTTGTTCACTTGAATCACAGTTTACCCCAGAGAGCTCTTGCATTGCATTACGCACATCTGCACATGCGGGCATAGACAACAACCAAACAAGACGCTGAAGTTCTGTCATTCCACGACCTCGTGTTAGACCACCACTTGACTTTACACTTCTCATAAGGACCTGCTCAATAACTAGATCAGTAGATAACCCTGCCCAATACCTATCACTTCGATGAATGACATGATGACCATTGAGGAAGCTGGTGTGTATATCTGGATGACTTTCAGGTATTTCTAACATCTTTTGTAAATATACATATGCAGACTTGGCGTACAGATTATGCCCAGCGGCTGCAAAATATTGAAGCATCTCACGAACGGTCTGAAGGTGCATGTTCCAATCACCAGTTCGTTCTGCCTTAATGAATTTGCGCAGAATGTCAACCAACTCCATATACAAAAGCCAGAGTCGTGGAGTCCTCTTATCTTTCATGACCACCTTCTCTGAATCTAGTTTGTCCTTGACATCATGTAATGCATTTTCCGAGGACAATCTTGTAGCTACATACGGATTTTTGATAATGTCATCATAGAGCTCTCCAACTTTAACCAGACTTTTATTTAGGGAACTTTCAATTGTTTCATGTCCTGCAACATTATCATCATTGTCAAACAATTCTTTTGAATGCATTGCAGCGGAATATTCTACTGTGTCAACTTCAGCATCTGCAATTGTAGGTAGTGGTAGGTTGTATGCATTTGCAATCAAGATTGTACTGAGAGAAGCAAAAACCATGAGGTGTCCTCGAACTGCTCGAGAAATTGCCTTTCCACTAAGAATGTGTTTGACAGTATTCTCAGCGTAGACTACCTCTAGAATAGGCGCAAGACCGCTTCCTGCCATTAAGTGACCAATGCAGCCAAGGAAGCTCATCTCCATATGAAGACCTCCGAGTCTT